>OY735204.1:5512072-5562072 GCA_963457665.1 Thysanoteuthis rhombus | reverse complement strand
TATCTGTAAATGACACAGCAGAAAGGCTACATGGGTGACAGACATATTTCATTTTAGTTACACCTAAAAATAGTTTTGATTTCTTATTGGGAACCGAAAACCCATTTTAGGCTTTGTACATGAAATACTTGAAAAGTCCGGCCACTTCGGTGGATATTCAGCTAGAAACGATAACAATTTTATTTCACAGATATCTATGAGTCAAAAACGAGAGATAGGGAAAAAAATGAAATTTAAATGTAATAGACGAACTGGAGGTTGTTCTATATTGCACCACTAGATGCCACAAGTCGACACTTATCTTAGCCAGTCTGCATCGTTGCATGGTTTTGAATGGACTGATTTATTTTTGGTGGCCTTTATCTGTTGTTTGCGACCTCGTTTGCAGATTCTCACTATTGATGATGCGGGGGCGGAGGGCTCGCGGTGGAAACTATTGTAATCTTTCGAAAAACCTTTGAGGACAGAGCTCTGGTTGAAGAATTAGTGTATGAGTGGTATTCGCTTTTCAAACCCTGTGGAATATCATCTGAAGACCAACCACGATCAGTCCGACTTTCAGTAAGTCGAAAAGGGCGTGATGGAGGTCTCCATCATACCATTGACACACTATTCGATGTGACGGGTTTGTTTCGGCAAAGAAGATTTTAAAAGGAGACGCGTTTCTGCAACATTTGTACTTTGTTAGCCTCGTTTGAATGTGTGCCACGATTTGAAACAACAAATTTGGAATGACCCACATTTACTTTCGAAAGGGATGAGTCTATTATACCGGTTATTTTTGGATACCACACGTAGACTCATGAATCCCAATATCTTTGTCTTCAAATCTCCATTCCAAATCGATGTTTTCGGAATAGGTTCACACTCAGGGCTCCCAAAATAATTTCCAAATGTGTCAGAATGGCAAGAAGGTGCATTCTTGGTCGGACACGTTTCTCTTCATTAGGAGACTATTTTTAACACCTTGGTGTTAATTAAAACATGATTTGTAAAGATATGAGTCTCACCTTCGACTTAATTACAGTGACAGGTGAGAAGAAGGCCAATAAACGGGGCAAATATATGCAAAACTTGAGTATAAATAACAAATACAGGTGTAGTTCATTTTACGAATGCCTGGTTCTGCAAACTCCTGGTTTCACGAACGTTAACATAATATTTTAACCTTAATGGACACTATAGAAAATATGTTTTTGTTCAATTTAGACAAAGTAAAAAGTTTTCCACAAGAGAATGGTGCTGTACGATGAGTTAGTAAGTACTTTCTTACTTTTGTGGTGATGTGTAGTACTGTCATTATAACAGAGGAGGAAGAGAATGCATCGTCATCACTGGAGAATTGATTTAAGGTGGTTATTTATCTTACTTTTATGTAGTTTTTAGGCGTTTTTCTCCCTTCTTATGTTCAGTATGTACTTCATTTATTCCATTTTCTCATTTTAATCTTACTGTGAAAATTGTTCCACTATTCTTTATTTAGGGATGAATTTGCTCGTAAAAGTGATGTATACTATATATATATATATATATATATATATATATATATATATATATATATATATATATATATATATATATATACATTCGTTTATGTCGAGAAAGTTTTTAATTATAAGTTGTTAATTGTTTCCCGATGTCTGTTAATGTAGCTTTTTTTTCAGTGGTTTTTATGCTTCATTCAGAATGGTATAATGTATGGATTTTTCTTGTTAGGGTCATCAGTTGTTTGCCATGTAACTGTTGTGGGGATCAAAAACAAAATAATTATATTATCATGGTCCCTGAGCAGTGGTGACTTTATATATTGTTTCACTTATTTTAGGGCCATGTCGTACTATACGTATTTTGTTATTTTATATAAAGTACTACCATTATACATTGTATATGGATGTTATTTTATACTACATATCATTCAATACGCATGCATGCACAAACACACACACACACACACACACACACACACACACACACACACACACACACACACAAAACACACACACACACACACACACACATATATATATATTCCAAATAATGTATATCTATAGAAAAACTTCTAAGTATAACAGTCACGAACTCACAATGAACACAAAATAATACCAACAGGTCATCAAAGGTTCCTTAACTAATTGGAAAAAGTTTGAAAGGTGTCCCGTATCCCAATATAGAATTCCTTTCTGCTGTAATTGTTTGGAATAGGAAAAATCAAACATTACGTCAATATTTTGTAAGGGAGGTAATGATAATAGACTTTAATGGACATTTTTGAGTCCCAAGTTTGGTCAAAATTATGACTTTATACCTAAAAGTTTTTTATGACCCCATCCCACTCGGCAAGATGCAGCTCCGCCAAAAGGACCCCTCCACCCTAATTGCAAAGTTTAGACTGTACTCATTCAGCTACTGAGTGCACTACTTCACAACAAAGTTCGTAAGAAGGGATTATTTTTGCTGCATAGTTAAGAATAGTATATGTTGAAATAGCTTATTGATTTTAAAATTGTTGAGTTGGAAAAACTGGAACTTGACCTGTTTATAATGAAGATTAAAAAGATTTACGTTTGTTTAGGCACTTGGTCACTCTAGATGCAAAAATGTTGAGATTGTACTTGTCGGGAAAATATACCGTGAATCGAACCCAGGAACTTCTGTATGTGAACTGGACAAGCTAACCATCTTCCTACAAGTTTTTTTTTATGACCCTGCCCCTTTTCATAGGATGCAAGTCTACCAAAGGGATATCTCTACCCTATCACACTGTTTAGAGTGTACTCAATTAGCTGCTGAGTGCACAGAGAAATCTGTCTTAATGAAGAGTTTCCTACACTTTGCTCATAGTGGAAATAGAATCATGAGAGTTGTATGAGATTATGGATCCAGGCTTTGGAACTCTTTCATGGGTTATTCAGTCTAGTATCCCTATCTTTATTGTCATTATACTTTATGATTTAGCAGATGGATTATAGAGCTTTCTTTGGATTAATCAGATAAGTATTTTTAATCTTTGTGGTTCTGATAATAATATTTTGGTTGCTGGTGTTCTCCAGCCTTCAGGATGTCGTCTGAAGTTTGGAGATTATACACATACCGGGAATCGAACCCCAGACCTTCTGCATGCGAGGCAGACGTGCTGACAATTGCACTATGCGATCGGACTGCCCAATGCCAAGTGATATGATTAAGATCTCGAAGATGTTACAAAAGCTGAAACATATTGTCGGTCGGCATTGAATGGTTATTGCAGTTCAGAATAAAAAGAGGGGAAACAAATTATGACGTTGCGATGCCATATTTCATCTCTTTATTGCCTTGAAATGGGCGAAAAAAGAAGGAGACGAAGAAGCAAAACAGAAGAAGAACGAACAGGTCTGGTTAGTCATGCGATAGAAACCGTCAAGTGACAAACGTCTTTTAGCAGCATATAGTGTTGGGGATGATCAATTGAAAAAATGCAAAAAAAATTGGCAAAAAAAGACTGATCAAAGAACAAGTTACTTATTTGGCCTTTTGTTTGGAAGTGATTACAAAAAAGTCCGAATTTTAAAAAAATAAACAAACAAACGTGAATACTGCTGGACAAAAACTAATAGATACATTTAGCATAAACGTAGATTGTAAATTGAATCGTCCACTAAAAACCTATTCAGGGGGATAATTTTTTAAAGAACAATATGAAGTGAACATTTAGATTTTCAGCTCCCTATCTCTATCGGAGCCGCCTGTGTGCGTGACCAGCCAGACCAACTTGAAAACTGGAGAAACCTTTATTTATCTTGACAGTTTTGGTTGACGGTTTCTGATAGGAAGCAATTCTTCGGAAATTTATTCCTGACCAATATTCCTCAGTGTTGACTTTGGGACTCACCTTGGGTGAACTTGGCAAATGCTCTCCTCTCATCTGACCTATCCATGAAGATATACCATAACAAAAGATCGCACACTGGCAGAGCAATCTTTTTTTTCTTTTTTTGGCGATATTAAATAGCGGGAAGAATGGTAAAATAGAACAGCCTGGGAAAAATTCTCCAAGACTCGAGATCAGCGGCGGCAAAGCAAAGGCCACGAAGAATCGTCGAGATATTTTGGCATTAGGTGCTACGAGATGACAAATCAATTGTTGAAATGACAGTTACTGAAAAACTGGCGACTATAGACAGTCGCTGTGCTTCTGGGCAGACATTTTTCTATGAATATTTTTAGCATAAATGCAATAACCAGGCACCTTTTCTATATTCGAAAATAGAGCAATCAAAGAAGTATGGGAAGATATTCCTGGTTTATTAATTGAAGTTAGGAATTATAGAATAATTCTATATTCATTGGGAACTTAATTGTATTTTTTGTAAGAAACGATCAAACAAAACTGTCAGCAAAGCTGTCAGCAAAGGTTTCTTCAGGTTTCAACCGAATCTGTCTGACTTTCTCTACGGCTGACTGACAGCGTATATGTTTCGCGTATAGGCCATGCCAATGGAGCTAGATGGCTGAAATTATAAACACCTTCGTTCCTGCTTGGACGAGCCTCGTAAAGAATAGAGATGAATCTTATAAAGACACTGAACCCGATAAAAGTGCAAAGCGTCACCTATACTTGTTACCTCCCTTTTCTCTACGCGCATCACCAAACAATTACCCACACTCGTTATATCAAGAAAATGCTTTTTAATCCCCCCCCCCTTTTTTTTGAGGTTTTTGAGGGAGGGGGTTCAATTTAAAATTTAATTTATGCTAAATTGGAATCTTACCATTCAGCAACATGCACGTTTGTTGATTTTTTTCTAGTGATCACTGCCAAACGAAAATTGGGAGAAGTGATTTATTCATTGCCCACTTTTTTCCCATATTTCTAATTGATCACCCCAAGCACAGTATGCTGCCAAAGACTTCACCTGACGATTTCTAGTGAGTGACTAACCAGACCTGTTTTAGTTTCAGCTTTGGTATTTGATTGGATTTCTTTCTTATGATTCTGTTCTGACCTCTCCCCATGACTGATGAACGTTCTTATGTTAGGGTGATGTTTTAGAGGCCAGTCGCACAGATCGACTGTCAATGAGTCACCCATACATGTCACCATGTTTCATGCTGAGTCGAGCAAATATCGATGATAATGATAACGGGTCTGGTTAGTCACTCAATAAAAACTGTCACACAACCAACATCTTCTGGCAGCATGTTGTGTGGGCGGTGATAAATGAAAAAAAATAGAAGAAAGGGTGATTAAGAAATGACTTACGTCACTCGCCTTTTGTTTGTCACACATCACTGATTCGAATCCCCAAAGAACAAATGGGTACAACATATGAACCAATTAAACATAAACTTGCATTGCAAATTGAACTCCCATTAAAACCCTCTTTAGTAGGTGAATTTTCCCAAAACATAAAAAAACGTTTTCAACCTCTAACCCCATTTGTACAGCTTGTACGCGTGATATATATATATATATATATATATATATATATATATATATATATATATATTGTGTCATCCACAAACAGCTCTTTTGTCGTATTACTACTAGCTGTAGATTATCCATTATCCTATTCATTACCACTAGGCAGGATCGAAACCTTAGCTTTAGACCCGGACGCTGGTATCCTATCTCTACTCCACGGAACTGGACGGTCAGTGAGGTTGAATTTAAGCGAATATTTATTTATTGTGTACATTCCTCATCCACCAGAGTGGTCATTTCCATGTTGGAAGAGCATGACATATATATATATATATATATATATATATATATATATATATATATATATATATATATATATATATATATATAACGAACCAACTTAAAAACTGAAGAAACCTATGCTGATAGTTTTGGTGACAGTTTTGCTAGATGGTTTCTAATAATAATAATAATGATAATAATAATAATAATAATAATAATAATGGTTATCGTAGACAAAGAGAGGACAAACGGTCAAATGATAGACGTGGTCGTGTCTGTGGATCACAGAATAAATATGAAAGAGAACAAAAAGCTCGGAGATCTGAAGCAGATGTGGGACATGGAAGTCGGTGTAGTACCAGTAATAGTAGGTGCACCCGGAACCGTACCAGAGACGCTGGAAGCGAGATTGGAAGAACTAAGGATATGAGGAAAGATTGAGACGATGCAGACAACAGCACTGAATATTGAGTAGGGGGCAAGAAATATGCAATTTACGGCCCCAACTCCCAAACAGGAAGGAGAGGAGAAGGGAAAATATTTAAAAACAAACAAAACAAAACACAAATGATGGTGGTAGTACGAACCACAGCACTGCTGTGATAGGTGAGGGATATATGAGAGGAGGGATTAAGATTTCAGGAGACTTACAATCACTCAGCGTCCAGCGATAACCACCGGGCAACTGGTGTGAAACTGTAAATCATAGCATTGCTGTGGACTGTGAGAGTGTGGAGGAGAAGGCTGGAGACCTGAGGAGACTTGTTGCCACTCAGTCTCCAGCAGTGACCACCAGGCAACTGGTGTGAAAATGCATAATAATAATAATAATAATAATAATAATAATAATGATGATGCAATATATACACACGAAAAAGATCCAGAACTACTACTGGTACACTTTTTAGGAACCTCCTGATGAACAGGAATCTTGACATTGGAGCTTGCAATTGTGGAATAATTGTGTATCTATCAAAGTTTTGATCGTATTTTATTTTTCGTCATATTTTCATTTTTGATTAAAAATCATCTCAGTAAACAAAATTTGCTTGAGTGAAAATATTCCTATCGTATATCTTTGACTATAAGTCGACCGTGATTATAATGAGGTCAAATTACAGTAGAAAAGACTCGAATATAAGTCGAACCCAAGGCGAAGGAGAAAGAAATCTTACAGAAAAGCACAAATGATCTTCAACGTTGAACAAATGGACCATAACCATCGAGTAGCCATTGTTGACTGCTGTTTTTTTCTTCCATCAAAATCATCCACCTTGTATTTCTCACGGTGAGCTCTAAACTTAGCCGATTTCTTTTTAATCTCCGCTTTCAATGGTCAATAAATCGTTAATGTAACCAATTTTTGCCGTTTCCAGTTAGCAGGGTTTTTTTGTGCTTTTCGAGGGAATCATTGCTACTACTTAGGGAGCCAGTTTTTTTCACAGAATTTGACTTCACTTATACATCTTTTCTTTTCTTTACGACTGACTTGAATATAAGTAAAGATTTCACTTTTAGGCAACTTTATAGGTAAAAGAAAACTCGATGTAATTCATAGATATATGGTAATTTGTTTCTTCTTTGAGCAATTCAGTGATCCTAAGTAGAAGTACTGAATGCAACAGTTGGATCCTAGGAAGAGGACCTGAGAGAGATGCTTTGATTCAAGTCAGGGAGCACAGACAGAAGTACCGATCTATTGGTAAATAATCCCGTCAATATTTACGGGAACTATGATGGTAATAAAGTATTTTGTACGAATGCAAAAGATCTGAAACATTCCCAGGTCCAAGACCTCATGATAAACAGGAAATAATATCAGCGTGCCATCAAAGGCTCCGAAATGGAACAATTAAAGACGTAAAGGAAAATATCAGTTTTATCAGTTGAAACCAGAAATTGTAGAATAATTGTATATTGAAATTTAATTATATTAGAAACCATCAACATAGACTGCCACATAAACCGTCAACCTAAATTTCTTTGCTTTTAAACTTGATCTAGCTAGAAGTTCACGTATCATGCATACAGTCCACCCCAGCAGGGCTAAAGGGCTGAAAATTTAAATGTTCATTCCTTATCGTGTCTAAAAAACACCCCTTTCTTAAAATTCTCCCCTAAATAGGTTTTTGGCAGTGGGTTCAATTTACAATATAAGTTTATGCTAAATTGATCTCTCAGTTTGTGTTACGGAGCGTTCACACTTATTTTTTGGTTTAAATTTTATACTTTTCGGTGATCATCGCTCAACAAAAGGCGAGAGAAGTAACTTATACTTTGATAACCTCTTTTTCCCATTTTTTAATTGATGAACGCAAATACGGCATGCTGCCAAAAGACATTAGTTTTGTTACGGTTTCTATTGAGTGACTAACAAGACTTGTTGCAATTTTTTTTATTTTAGATTTGGCTTCGATTAAAGGTGAAACCTATTTTTAGATTTGCATGTCTAAAAGTATTCGGAGGGAGTATGTTTTTTTTTTTAAGTGTCAGAATTTTCATCCTTCTTATTAATTAATAATTATCATCAATTATCAATTAATTAATTTTCTAACATTAAACTTTGGTATTTGGTTGAATTGTTCTTCTCACTTATTCCTCATTGAATTGTCTCCCTTGAATTCCTTCTATTCCTTTGTGTGGTGCGCATGCGTGGGTGTGTGAGGATGTGCTGCTTGATTAGCGCTGCTAAGGAACCATGGTAAAATAACTGTTTTATTTTTAAATCTCCGAAACAGCTCCATGATGGACAAGTGATGGTCCACCCGAGAAACTTTCATTTATAGTAAATTTTGTTAGTAAGATCTTTAGGTAAAACTTCCGTAATTGTATCCTAAGTGCTTTGAGACTGAAAAATGTTCTATACTATTAAAAAAATATATTTTTGAGTGACTTAGCAGATGTTGGAAACGATTTGATGACAAATATATGGAACAAAGGATGAGTAAAAAAACGAACAAACAAGAAACACGGAAGAAAATTACTTATATTACATTAACAGATATTAAGAAAATAAGTGACTAAAATGACACAAAAATCTTCTGAAATTTTTTTAAATGTTTTGTATTTAAAGCTATATATATATATATATATATATATATATATATATATATATATATATAT
The DNA here is from genome assembly GCA_963457665.1 of Thysanoteuthis rhombus. Lineage (NCBI taxonomy): Eukaryota > Metazoa > Mollusca > Cephalopoda > Oegopsida > Thysanoteuthidae > Thysanoteuthis > Thysanoteuthis major. The sequence goes on along the minus strand of OY735204.1, from coordinate 5,553,266 downwards.
ATATATATATATATATATATATATATATATATATATATCCTGAAAGATATCAATAAATTTTTTATATTTTTTATATAGCAATTATATTTTTAGTAATTATATCAGATTGGAATTAACTGATGATTCCAAATTGGTATCATTTTCATCGTTGTCATAGTGATCATGTAACTTCATAGTGATCTGGGCCAAAGTTTAAGTTTTGAAAATGGTTTCATTTTCAATGTAACTTCATGTTAAATTTATCTCTTTGCTTGTGTCCAGCAGTTTTCAGGCTTCTCTTCCTGAAAATTCAGACCGTTATACGAACAAAGGGCAAGGGAAGTAACTCATTTTATGATAATCCTTTTTTTTTCCATTTTTTTTATTTTATTGATCAACCCGACACAGTATGCTGCCAAAAAATATTGGTCATGTGTTGGTTTCTATCGATTAACCAACCAGGCCTATTCTTTATCTATCATTTCAAGTTTTTGACCCCAACAAGCAAGTTTGATCTCGTAGATTCTACAACAACACAAATAAGGAATATGGTCCCAATAGGTCAGTGCACGGGTGTCATCTGCTTTGTGAAAGTTCGTTTTACACCACTTATCTTTAAGAGAAACTGGTCTGGTTAGTCACTCAATAGAAACCGCCACATGACCAACGTTAATGCAACATGTCGTGCTCAAGTTGATAAAAAATGAATTGGAACCAGGGGTGACCAATTAACAAGTTATTCATCTTGACTTTTGTTCGGTTACTAAAACGTTCGAACTTTTTAAAATTAAGCGGGTACGAATAAGCAGGTGACAAATCTAGCATAAACCTACATTGTAAATTAAACCCTCATCAAAAACCTATTTTGGTTGGAATTTTAATGAAATTCAAAAAAAAAAAATAGACACAATAATGAGTAATTTTTTGATAAAATAATCAGCCCCCTCCGCTGGTACGTGGTACACACACACACATATATATATGTATATGTGTATATATAAACAATACCATTTTGTAAGAACTCTCAGAATTGAACTTCGTTGACACTCGCCAGATATATTAGTCTGCACTAAAAAAGTTGCAGTATGGAGAAATCTAATGAAATGAATTATAAAAATTTGTTGATCTAAATTGGGATATAAAATATCCAACTTGGTAATAGGTCTGATTTTAGCAAGGGTCTCTTAATCGAGAGATAGCAGAACAAAACAGTATTTTTTGATCGAGTATAATGTTATTTGAACCACGGTAAACATCTAACCACTTTTAGTTATTCGAAACGGCCGATTTAAGAACTGGCCTGCTCTGATGGGTAAGATTGCACAAAGTTTGTCGATACTTCTTCAAATCTTCAATTTCCTATGATACACAAATTATCATGTAAATAGGTTGTTTGATTATACTTTTAGCCAGACTGGAAACGGCATGGGTCATTTAATCGAAATATTGCCAAAAAACGGTATCCTTAGATCGAGAATAATGTCATTTGAATAATGTTCAAAATTTAAGCATTCAAAATGTCCGATTACAAAATGGCCGGCCCTGATACGTTATTTTAAAGATAGTGTGAAGGGTTTCTTTATTTCAAACGCATTAATCTGTTTAACGAAGCTGACCATTTGTAATTAAAAGCAACAGTTCTTTGTCCGCATTTCAGGACTTGGTCTACCCCCAAGCCTCTCAGCCCCCCCCTCCTCTACACATTTTCTCTTCCCTGTTATGAAAACAATAACGATTCCACGTTGGACACAAATATTGCAATAAAGTAATGGCACTCACCGTTTACCACAGAGTATTATGTGGGGAAACGAGTGAAAAACTAGCCGAGACTGACACGTCCTTCATTTTCCACACATGCCTAAACCTTTTGAATCAATTATTATGGGTGTCAGAACAATGCTCAACCCCCTGGCCCCCGGCCCCCTGGTTCTGCAGCCCCCCAACCCCCACCTCTACGTTCATGGTGATCGCTCATGTCTGCGGGCGAATCTCCCGCCAATCCTTTATTCCCTTCCGCTAAGATGAGTCCATTCCAACCTCCTCCGGCGAACATAATAAATAGAAAAGCTTCTTCCTAGGTGCAAAAAATTGCTTAGCCGACTATAAGCCAGTCATACCAACACTCTTTTTTCTATCATCTAGCCCAAAGGAAAGAATTACTTCCCAGTGTTTTTTTCTTTTTTTTTTCTTTCTGGCATCGGATAAACAGGCCTCACCTCCCGGGAGTTGATTTGAGGGCAGTTCGTGGACTGTATGCATAAATATATTAAATATTATTTACAGACCTACATTCGGAGCTTTTTTTTTTTTTTACTAAGGCTGTGAGATCTTTGTTGATTTATATTAGGTGTTATATACATACATGAATAACTTGATTTGCGCAACAAACAATAGATTTGAGATGTTTATTCGAATCTAGCCTCTAAATTATACATGACCGTCCTGTTAGTTTGACAATACCTCGATTCGTGCAGCTGATTCGTTCAAAATTTTCCGCATTGTTAAAAAAAAACCGCCCTGTTAAATTTGATGTGGTTTTTTTATTCGGCTCATACTTAGTTACATCAATTTGTGCAGCGATATCATATCCGTACTACATCAGAACCTGCAGTAATCTAAATCGTACAATGCAGGGTAAAAGAAAGTTTCCGGTTTGCCCCCAAATTTAACCATTTCTTTTGTAGCCTATGTCTCACTCTTTCACAGAGTTTCATCGGCATTTATTTGAAACTTTTGGAGATATGGTCCAGACCAGTGGACAGACGGACAGATACGAGTTAAAGTAATCGTTCTTCGATAACATAGGTGAAAAATTTGAATTCCGAATCTTTTACGATACGTTCTTTGACCCACTATCATCTTTAGATCAGTACTCATTCCATAGGTGCATATATGTAATGGGTGCGGATTTTTTAGTGTGTGGAGCGGCCTGCTACAAAAATAATCCAACTATAATCGAAGAAATACGTGTGTTTATACACCGAGATAACTCGATAACTGGCCGTTGTACGAAGTTGATATTCACTATATGCATTAGTAAATACAAAAGCCATTGCATCATCATTCAAGTTGTTTGGATCATTAGTTCTCAAGATATCAAATGCACTGCGATTACCCGATAACTGGACTTTTCATGATTTTGATATTCGCTAGATACATTAGTCAACACACAATACAGTGTCGAATTCGAAGTTTTTTGAATCAGCGGTTCTCGAGAAATCTAATAAAAATAAATTTTCAAAAACCTACATATTATAGATCTTTTGATTGAAATCATAGATCTAAATGTCGATATAAACTGTCTAAATCTAAGAAATTGAAATAATTCGAAGCTGTAATTTCGTACAACGGACGTAAAACCATTTCACATGGCAATCATAGCAAGGTGCTCAATACACCATTAAGTTTAGCTCCTTCGAAACATGCACCTTCAGAATAGGCACTGCTCTAGTCTTAAATGGTTTTCCGTCCGCCATACGAAACTACGGCTTCGAAATTTCTTTATGTTACGCCACTACAGGTGTTGCCAATTTACATCTTTTATGTCTAAATTCAGATCAAGAATTATATATGGAAGATCTATTAGGTAGGTATTTTATGGATTATTTTTTTATCAGAACGGCTGGGCAAACAAACTTCGAACTCAACAATATACTGCCTTGTGTGTAGACTGATATATCTGGTGAATGTCAATTTCGTACAAGGAGTAGTTGTTTAGTAATCACGGTGGATACACAGACAAACAGAGATTTCTTCAATTTTAGATTACAATGGCAGTTTGTATGTCTGTCGAACAATCCATATCAGCCCCCAAAAGAAAAGACAAAGAGAAAAGCTAGTTGGTAAAAGAGTCAACCAAAAGTATCACCCAACTGTCAATGTAGGTTTCTTCAGTTTTCAATTTCGTCTGGCTCACTGACTTGCGCATACAAGCCATACTAATGGATCTAGAAGGGAGGAATTTAAATATTTACTTCCTTATTGTCTGTCACGGAAATCTTTTTTTTTTTTGCTTCTTAAACCTCTCTCTCAAATAAGCTTCTGGTGTGTGTGTGTGTGGGGGGGGCAATTCACAATGTAAGTTTATGCTAAATTTGCCCCTTAGTTTGTGTCTGGCAACGGTCAAGCTCGTTTTTTTTTGTTGAAAATTCGAAATTTATTTTAGCAATCATGGCCCAACACATTTTTTTAATTGATCCCCCAACAACACGGTATGCTGCTAAGAGACGCTGGACAGCGGACGGTTTCTATAGAGAGACTAAGCAGACCTGTAATTGTTATTTTCTGTAAGAGTTCCTAGGGCATCTCTTTTTTGTTGACAACTGTAATTCACAGCCGCCAGACATGCGTTTGGAAATTCCGTTTAAATAATGACTTTGGTTCAACGATGAAACGCTGGAGGCCATTGGATTCTTCCAGCAGAACACTTCTACCCCCACCCCCTTCCTCCGTTACCCAAGAAAGAAAATATTGATAATAAAATATAAACTTGTTTTCGTTTAAGTGCATGATCCATTCAACTGCAGGCGACAGGTGTTAATTTCTTTGTTGTTGACATCAAACATACCAGAAAGCACATTCCAACACCAAGAAACATTTAAACAAGTTTGAAACTCAGGCCATGGGTGCGCTAGTTCGATCTTTAGTGCTTTTGAAAAAAACCCAACCTAAAAGCCCTTTCCTTTCAAAGCACCCGCCATTTAGAATACCTTTCCTCTAGAAGAACCTTCACTTGATATTAATGATGTAGTAAAATATTATTTCATTCATGCAATGGACGCGTGTTTATCTTCTGACGAAGTGGAATCGAACCATATGCTCTGACGACATTATAATGAAAGTCTGCTTAATCGACTCGATTCATTGCATATAAGGAGGTTGAGGTAATGTTTCGTTTAGATGGTGTGAGGCGACTGCTATGTCGATTTGACCTGAATAGGTTGACCCCGGCTTTTGAGGGACAATTACCGCATGTAGGTCCGCACACGAACTTTATTTTTCACATCATCATCATCATCATCATCATCATCATCATCATCATCATCATGTCTTTAAGCGTCCGCTGATGGACATAGACCTTCCCCAAGATACAACAGGCCTCTCCATTATGGGCGCCGTGGACCCCTTATTTTTTCTGAACTCGTCTACTCCGTCATGCCATCCTATTTCTTTCCAGTCACAGTTTTGCGTGTGATCTCTGGGTATCTACGTTAAGAGTTGTGATGTGCAGCGTTTGTTTGCCATCCTTGCAACATGGCCAGCCCATTGCCATTTGAGTTTTGTAATGGACTCTATGGCATCTCTGACTCAAGTTTTTTGTTCTCTTATATACTGTGTTGCCTTGTGAGCATGATTCTCTTCTATGCACTGTGCAAAGTTCTCAGTTTGAAGGTCAATCTTTTGTTTAAGTGTAATGATTCAGTTCCATAGGGGACTACCAGGAGAATGCATTGGGTACATCCCTTTCCTTCTAGGGCTAACAGGACAGAGTTTCCTTGTTTATGAAGGTTGAGCTTGCCAAGTTTGAGTGATTCCTCGCTTGATTTCTTCTTTTTGGAGGGATTTCATAGGAATACTACGTCCCAGGTGGATGTAGTTGTCTACTTATATTTTCCACTTAACCAAGCCCAATCTACCATTAAGGATACCGTGTTACGTATCAACACTGTGATGGAGAAAACAAATAATACTGAAAAAACAAAACAGGATCCTATACAAGGGGCTGTGAATAGGCTTACAAGACGTCTACTTGTTACATATTATAGAAAGGTCTGGTTATTCACTCACTAGAAAGAGTAACTATATCTACGTCTTTTGGCAGCATGCTTTGTGGAGGTCGATCAATTGAATGGAAAGAGAGATTATCAATGAATTTAGTTACTTTTCTCGCCTTTTGTTGGATAGTGATCGCTGAAAATTTCTGAAATCTCAAAATATGAACTAAGGGGTCGATTTAGCATGAAATCACATTAAAATCTGAAATTCCCATAAGAAACTTATTTCGGGGAGGATTTACCCCCAGCCCCCTAAACGGTTTTCTTAGATATGATACAGAGTGAATGTTGAAGATTTCATCAGTCTAGCTCCATTCGTGCGACCTGTACGCGTGATCTCATACACACATAGATAAATAAAAAGCCAGACAGCTGGACCAACTTAAAAACTGAAGAAAGCTATTTTAACAGTTCTGGTGACAGTTTTGGCTGACGGTTTTTTTTTAAATAAGGTCCGTAATAATATCTGTATCTTGCATAAATGAATCATCAGAGCCTGCAAGTTCGCCAATAGTATTCATCTAGATAGATCAGGAAAGTTATCTAAAAAATTAGATTCTTTATTCAAAATCATCTTTAAAAATACCAGAACAAAATTTGGGCATTATTGGTCCTCAAATGAACACAGAGACCCTCAAAAGACTTAAAAAAAAAAAACAAAAAAAAACCAACTGTTATTAGAGTGTGACTAGTGGTGTCCATAAACAAAAAAGTTGTAGCCCCCCCCCAAATATGACCAGGAGCATCTGGAGACATACAAACACACATAGAAATAGACGAACAAAAAGAGAGCAATCTGCAGCTGACTTGACTGGTCGGACAAGCGGGCCATTAGTCGGTCTTTAGTAATTCTACAATAGTATTTGAAATAAAAAGTAGTGTGCACTTGATATTTATTGTTTTTTTTTTCTGTAGATTCGCAGCAGTTCTTTTTTTGCTGGTAGTAACCATCATAAGTAGGGTTGGCCAAACGGATAACGTCCTAGGGAATAGTCTCGGCGTGCTGAGTTCATATACCACATGGGGCAGTGTAAGTACTATCATCATTATCAGTCTTTCAACATCTGTCGTTGGAGAGAGACCTTCCCCAGGACCATGCTGGTTGAAAAAGGCATGGACCTACCTCTCTCCTTGGCTATGTGTAAAGTAGCGCAGTGTTGAGTGAAAGCCCACTTTGAGTGCTTGTAAGCTCTCTTTATAACTCATATATCACGAGCAGGCCTAGCAAGCAGTAATTTGATAGGTTCAAAGCCTTTGCCAGCGTACGGGCACTACTTAGTAACCAGGTTTAGTTTGATCGGAAAGTAATTTCGTTTTTTCACGTTCGGAAAGTGATCACGTACTTTCAAATCACAATCGCCCTTTTTAAACCGTTCAGAACACATCAGGATACTCTTTACAAATGTTTCTCATTGTCCGCGTAGCAGCAGTACTCTTTCAAAATTCATTCAGTGAGCAATGGCAATGTTTAAAGCCTTTAAAGTCTCTAATCTCTCTGGGGTCAAATTTTACTATACATTATAAACGACAAACTGTCGGATAGAGGAGATGATGAATAACTCCAGACGTCTCTTCGAACCATCTAAGCCAGGTTTTGCCTTAGCAGCTTTATAATTTTTAGCTGTGAAATATATAATTACTTTCTGAATACGAGAATACGTAATATCATTCTGGAAACCCGAATATCAATCATTATTTGAGCCAGAGTTGCCCCTCCTATTTCAACCTGGCAAAATTATCAATCACTTGTGCGTCAACCCCGAATTTTTTGCCTAAAAAATTGATCTTCAAACCTCAACCTTACAAGAATATATGCAGTGCACGAAAGTTTGTTTGGTTGATGCAAAAGTTGCCAGTGACATCATGTTAAGAAAATCTTAGAAGTGTATCTGTATTTTACACAGTTCTGAATAGTTTTGAAAAAGCCTGATGGTAAGAAAATAGCATTTATTTCAGCTTAATTTCAGTTGCTTTTTATGCAACTACGAAGGCTATCATTCCACAGCCATCAGTAAACAGATCCGATTGAAAAGAATACGGTTCCAGCGAGACTAGAACGAGAATTTCTTTGCCGTGTAAAGCCTATTTTACCCAAAGCAATCCTTGCAATAACGCATCACCCTGGGCACTTCAAATGGCTAAAAATGATTAGATCTTTACTGGTGTGCAAATATCATTATTCTCAATCTAGAAATTGAAAATTGAAGAATCTGTGTATTACAGAACATTGAAAATTCAAACAATCCGTATTTTATAGAAAATTAAAGATTCGAACGATTCGTGTATTAGAGCGTTTTATTTAAATCGAATCAGTTAAATTCATAGATGCACATTATGAATGTGTGACTATTTAATAAAATAATTGGTCCTTTTTTAAAATCAAAAGGAACGTTAATAAGAGGAAATTAAATCCATCCCCTCACCTGGTTGTTGGGTAAATTTAATGCTTTTAGTCATCCAGAAATGACCGATTAAAAGTGAGTGGATGATGTATTATTACAAGAATACTCTTACCGTAATAGCAGCTCCGACAAGTCACCTACAAAAGCCCTTTGGCTGGCAGAAAATCAAATGAAATCATGCTAGCTCATTTTTGATTTTCCTTAATCGATCGGCACGATTTTTTATCTTAATGTCTCAATGCACAATTGTAGTTTTGGCAATAGTAATATTATCTTGACTCAATATGATGTTGATCTGAGGCTACGTTTCTTATATGTTTATCAAAAGCTTAGCCTAGTGTGGCAAAAATGTCAGAGAGGTGGGATCAAATAAAAAGAGTTGTCTTGAGTTCATTTTTCTATTTGAGAATATCAACCAAGAAAATCAGCTTTAGTATGGTACAAGGTAATTCGTCGTCTTCAATACCATTGGATACATTGGTGAATATTCACAGAATGAGATAAGTACATTGATAGAAAAATAAATATGAGCTCAAATAGATAGACAGATGGATAGATCGATGGATAGATATGAACTTAATGAGATGGATAGATAGATGTTAACTGACTGGGAGAGATAGATATATAAGTATAAACTAACTGGAATAGATAGATACGATCTGACTAAGATAGATAGATAGATATGAACAGATCGAGATAGATAGGTAGACGCATCAATTCCAACTCGATCAAACCTTAAATTTAGGTAGCCATTTTGACTTTAAATAGAAATGTATAATTAGTGCTCCCTTCTATAGGGTCGAGCACTCTTAGGTAGGGTACTTGTCTACTATAAGCTACTAGAGCAATGCTCTTCCAACTCTGGAATGGAGCGCTCTGAAGGATAGAAATTATGCGTAAGTAAATATATAGCTTAATTTGGTCCTATTGACTATCTAGTTCTGCGTAGGACTGGGGCAGAGTGTGTATATACATAAATATAAATATAATATATATATATATATATATATATATATATATATATATATATATATATTCAGGAGTCTATCAAATACATCTTATGTTAGATGAAAACATAATAATGAATGTCTGATTTCAAAGTTGATTCATGATACTTGGGATTATTTGGGTTTTAGTTCATGAAATTCTTTTTTTTTTTAGATATTAAATAAGAATGATTTTGTCTTTCCCGAGCTGTGGGATTGATAGCACCCCATGGAATCGCTTTCCTGTATCCGAGCCGGATACATAGATATTCGGAAGTATATCAAAAAGCCTTCGATGAAAGAATTCTCTAAGTGATAGAAAATAAGTCTTATAATTCATTAGTCGAATATCAAGTGACAAAAGTCTGATTTCGTCGAACAATGACTGATTGTTGTGAACAGAGACTCACTTTTGGATGCAACCCAAGATAATGGACGTCTCTTTGTTAATTAGCAGACGATAGAGTTTTCAGAGCTGTCACAATCAAATGTTTCACACCAGGAAAAGATAACCTGTAGCGCTCTTTCGTCAGTGGAGATTAAAATCAGAGTGTCACCTGGAGGTGACCTTTTGAACCAGGAAGTAAATTAAAATATCGAAGACAAGTTTAATTGTTAACGGCAACTTTGACATTAATGGCGGTTCTGGCTCAGAGACGACTGCTCCGAGGAATGGCTGGAAAGATTTGCTGCTAATATTTCGTCGATGTCATATCGCAGATTTCAATGGACATTTGACTGCATTTATTGTCTATCTGAAGATGTGAGAAAAATGATCACAAAATTAGAAGAACAAATCTCAATTGAGGGTGAGGCTCGGTATATGACTTGATACAGTAGTAATATATTCCAAGACACCCAGTGGATGCCTGGAGCCGGGAATAGTATATGTATACTATCTTTTTCCTACACATACATACCGATGATACAATTTTATATATAAATTAGGTACAATACATTTGAAATAATAACTAATGATAACATAGTACAATTATAACAGTATTACAATAATTCAATAATACTCTAATAAAAATTAAGTGACGGATAGATGAATTGTTCGTACCGTAAATCCAAGCAATTGCAAAAATGTTTTTTTCTTTCCTTATTATTGTTTTACCACCGTGCTGCAGGGATGCACTATTGTACCTCAGACATCAGGGAATGCTTTTACCTTCTCTTATGCGCGGGTGGATTACAAATGCCGAGTGGACTTCATGGGGTCTTAAACATTGATGGACGTTAGACTCCGAGATGATCGTTCCGATGATTGGATGGCCATTACTGCTTGTTTTCTAATGTTGCCATATCTCTGGAGCATCACTTTAATGGACATTTTACGGCATTTGTTGACTTCACAGAGATGCAGGAAAAATCTCACAACATTAAAAGGTGGAATATTTGCAATATGAGTGAAGCAGATCTCGGTGGGCAAATTATTGAGTAGCAAAATGATTGAGGGTGAAATAATATAAAAAAAGAAGAAAATTGATGAGAATTATACGTTAAATATACTTATTCTGTCAGTACTTCTTAATTCCTGACCTACGATTATCCTTTTTTTTCCGAGTGTCAATTCATATCTAAGAGTAAAATCATTTCCAATAATTTACATTGTGCATGTAATAGCACCATCCGATCAGGAATACTTACTGTGCGTACCAAAAATTACGATGGAAACTCAGAATAAGCTTTTATTGCATTGGGACTTTGGAGTGAAATTCGAAGTAAAGAAAATAGAGACGTGGCTATTTCAACGGTTCGATACCATGATAAAGCAGAATAAACTTCTAATGCATTGAGATTTTGATCTGAAATTCGAAGTGTAGAATATAAAGATGTGCTAGGTACCATAATAATTTAGAATAACATTTATTGCATTCTGATTTTGAACTGAAATTTGAAATGCAGAAAATAAACATGTGGTTATTCCATAACCTTGGTACGATGATAATTCAGAATAACTTCTTATTGCATCGGGATTTTGAAATTAAATTTGAAGTGCAGTGAATAGAGATACCGTTATTCCATGAGCTTGATACAATGATAACTTAGAATGACTTTTTATTGCACAGACATTTGAGCTGAAATTTGAAGTACAAAAAATTGAGATGTGATTATTTTATAAGCTCGATAACGTGGTAATTTAGAATAACTTTTCACTGCATTGAAATTTTGAACTGGAATTCGAGGTGTAGAAAATAGAGAAGCAGTCATTACATGAGCTTGATACCATAATGATTCAAAATAACTCATCATTGTAAGGCTAGGAAAATAAAGTCAAGTCAGTGGGAGTTTGACAAAAACAGGTTTGGTTTGTCACTGAACAGAAACCGTCGTGAGACAAATGTCATTTTGCAGCATGCTGTATTGGGGATGATCAAGTGAAATATAGGAAAAAAGCGATCAAGGTGAGTAAGGAACCAATTTAGCATACATTTACATTGGGAATTGAACCTGCAAATAAAAACCCATGTTGGCAGGGAAATAAAAAAACAAAAAACTTTTTCTAGACGTAGTGAAAAAAAAAACTCAGGCCTCTAGCTACATCGGTGTAAACTATACGCGTGATACATATTAAAGATTCGCGTATGTTGCTTCGTTTACTTGATGCGCTCTCCACTAAAGAGGCACAAAAGCGTGAAAATACTTTCGTGTCCATCAAGAGTAGAGGACAGTCGAAGCTTTTTTTTCACAAGTTTTAGGGCTGGCCTCATTGTAGAATTTAGATAATTAAAGGAAAACATAATTTGAATAAGACACTATAATCAGTGGACGATGGTGTGCAATCCAAATTTTGTTTCCTTTAATCAATTCTCTTATTTCTTTTTATTTGTTCGCCGTCTCTAACATCGAACTTGGTGTGAAACTTTAATTTAAAATCGGGAACACTTTACCAAGATTGTACCGAAAGGCTTTTACTTTTCGTTGCTATTCAATAACGTTTTTGTGTATCCGTAGCAGAGAGCACACCCAAGATACAAAACACCACACACCACTGTGCTTACACAGCAAACAAGCCAGACAGACCAACTCAAAAACTGAAAAAAACCCAACCTTTCTTGAGAGTTATAGTGACAGTTTAGATTGATGGCTTCTAAAATTTCTGCTGGTGGCAAAATGAATGAAAAATGTTTCTATTCTTAGATTTCTTCTCCATTTTGATTTTAAAAAAATCTTTTGTTCTGATTCTCGCAGAATAGATGAGAAAGTCACAAAAATTCACACAGGAATGTCATCAACAAAACAATATGGCTGACTAAGAAGCCAGTATTTGTGTCGAACGCCCCCTGGCGACTCCAATTCACTCGGATTGCTTTTATTTTGTTTTAATTTCTAATTGATTACAACAGTTACATTTCTTAATGGAATGTTTTTTCCAAAGGTTTCGGTGAAAAAGCATTAATGAAAAAACATAAAATGTTTTTAAACTGAGCATTTAATTTTTTTCTGCTAATACTTTTGTTTGTCTGACTTTTTATTGAAGTAAATGTCTATTTTTAATTGTAATTTCTATTTTTTATTTCAATATTTTTGCAGTTATTTAGATATGTTGTCTCCGGTTTCATTTGTTCTTTATTATTTGTAGTGTACGCGCGCCATTACTTCTATACACATCCGTGGATAATAGAGATTTACATTGCAGTGAGCTCGGAGAATAGCCTTCTGTACACGTTGCATTTTATAGACGTGGATAATAGAGATTTACATTGCAGTGAGCTTTGAGAATGGCCTTTTATACACATTGCATTTTATAATCGTGGATTATGGAGATTTGCATTGCAGTGAAATTAGAGAATAGCCCTGTATACACATTGCATTTTATATACGTGGATAAGAGAGATTTGCATTGCAGTGAGATTGGAGAATAGCCTTTTATACAAATTGCATTTCATAAGGGTGAATAATAGAAAATAGAAATTTGTATTGTATTGACCTTTGAGAATAAACTCCAATAAACATTGCATTTTATATACGTGGATAATAGAGATTTGCATGGCAGTAAGCATGGAGAATAACTTTCAATTCACATTGAATTTAATGGGCGTGAATAATAGAGATTTGCATTGCAATGAGATTGAAAAATAGCCTTCTATGCGCATTGTATTTTATGTACGTGGATAATAGAGATTTGTTTTGCAGTGAACTTGGAAAATAGCTTTCTATACACATTGCATTTTATATACGCAGATAATAGATTTGAATTGCTATAAGATTGGAGAATAGCGTTTCGTTAACCACAAACAAAATATCTATCAGTTTTTTTAAAACTTTAATTACTTTTTCATATTGTTCTTTGAATTCAGCCATTTTATTACGTTATCAGGACATAAAAAGGCTAATCTACTCTCCGGTGAGTCCCTTAGCGTGAAAGAAAATCAAAACACATGGTTAATCATTATAAGTGTGGATCTTTAGAAACCATCAACGAGCTGTCTCCAAAATCGTCAATATAGGTTTCTTCAAGCAGGTTTACAAGTTCTTTTCCAAGTGGGTCTGGCTGGCTTGCTATCTATGAACATGTGTATGCATCGTGCATACAGTCTGCACTGAAGGAGCTACAGGACTGAAAAATTAAACGTATATTCTTTATTTTGTCTCGTAGAAAAAAATTATCTTTCATCTTTTTTGTTGTAATCCCTGTAATAGGTATCTACCGGGTGTTCAATTTACCATATGAGTCCTTCGGTTCGTGTCTGGCAGCATCCATGTTATTTAAAAAAAATTGTTTTAGACATTTCAATAAAAAGTTAGAGAAGCATTTTATTCATTGATCACCCAATTTTCCACATCTTTATTGCCCTCAACACAGCCTGCTGCCGAAAGACGTTGGTCAAATGACAGTTTTTAATTAGTGACTAACCAGACCAGGGTTAATCACGAGCTGAAAATGACCGTAAGGAAGACCATTATGGAACAACATTTTGCGTCTACTGAGGTACCTGACCAAAAGATTCAATTTCAAAGTGATTATCAAAAGACATACATAAGAAGAGATCACAAGGCAACACAGCATATAAAAATAAAACAAGAGTCGGAGTCAATCCATCAGAAAACTCCAATTGCAATGGGCTGGTTATGTTGCAAGAATGTCGGGCAACCGCTGGACATTAAGTCTCACGATGTGAGAATGCAAAACTGTAGCTGGCAAAAAAATCAGATGGCAAAACGAAGTAGTTTAAAGATATAAGTTCTGCGATGCCCGTGATAGAGAGGTCTGGCGAATCTTTGGGAATGACGGATGCTAAAAGGCTGATGACGATGAATTTGGAATTTGAAAATAAAAAATGGTCGTCTTTTAAAAATCTTCATGAAAACAACGGTTTTTAACGGACTTTATCGAAATACAACCGAATGTGGCGAAGGGTTCAAACCTTTTTATACGTGAATGCGTTTGTGTATTTGTGTTTTTCATCGCTGCTCGCCAAATCGTTTAGTTTATAAACTTGGTATTTGACATCAGGACTCTCCTAGAAACCTTCTAAGAATGTTTCTTATTGATTTTTTGAAAAAAAATAAGGCGCCTTTGGCCTCTCTGGGCTTTATTTTGAAAGTCTATCGATAACATTTATATTCTCCATTTAATACCAAAGTATCTTTCATTTTCCGAAAGTTTGCTTCACAAAACTTTTCACTTTTACGAAAAAAGACGTTACGCGAAGATAGCGTTCAGCGTTTGTTTCACAGATATAGAATCAACGCAAACTCTCTCCTTTTTTGCGTGTATCCGTGTCTCCCACTTCTGCGGAGTCCGCCTAACATGATATAATCATTATTTGGGGGGTCTGGGAAAGTCCAACAAATTTTTTACAATGTAAAATAATCGTAAGTACTTCGATTTAAGTAATTTCGTCCTGCAAAAGTTTAAAAAAATAAGAACTACCTACTTTCGGATAGTGAAAAAACTTGGGTTTGAACTATGGTGAATCTTCAAATTTAACTAACACACATCTGAGGAGAGATGGAGAGTAGAGCAGTCGAAATGTTTTAGTAACGACAAAAAAGATGAAGAAAGAACCAACCTGTTTTTGATTTGAACGTTTACCGAAGTCTGTGACAACCTCTGAACAGAGTTTCAAATTTAGATGTGATTTTTCAATTTTCCAATTCTGGAAGTCATTCTCAAACTCTAGATATTAAAAAAAATTCAATTGGCAATGCTGGACTTTGAACCAAGAATCGTAGGCGGATTTATCTCTATATCTTTCCTTCCGTTCGGACATATACATTGAGCTACGCCAACCCCAGCGGCCAAACAGAAGTTATGCCAAGCTAAGATACGACAATGATGCTAGCACCTCTTCATAAAGTGGAAGATTGTCCTGTGCCAAATTTGAGACAAAGAATTCTTTGCCAAATGACACTTATTGGCATCTTCTCTAAACACTTGACTGAACTTTCATAACTCTTGAAGATCTTCTATTAACTCTCGAGGTCTTCATTAATACGTAAGAAAAACATGAAATTTGACGATATTTGTCATTCAAAAAGTACAGTTTAATAAATATTCAGCTTGGACAAAATGATCGTTCAGTTCTTGCCTTTACACAGGATTTGTTTCGTTTTAACAAACTTCATTAACAAAGAACACTATCTATGGTAAAGTCTTTTAGTGGTGCAGAATATCCTCATCATACTTTATCACAATGTGGTGATGTAATATCAAACCTTTTAAACGATACTCTCTCAAATCGGGATTAATATCTGATGTTTTATCCCCTGAGCAGTGTCAGATGGAAAAATCTTTTGAGAACTATTTCATTTGGTATCATAATATATATATATATATATATATATATATATATATATATATATATATATGTGTGTGTGTGTGTGTGTGTGTGTGTGTGTGTGTGTGTGTGGATCAGTCCAGAAATTTATATTCGAGATCCCCGCTTTATACTAGGTATCCATGCCAATTTAAGTTCAGACTGGCCGAGTCGTTTCTGATTTATGAATTTTCGGGAACAAATAGCTACGATGTACAGGAAGGTAACTGTGTGTGGATCAGCCTCAAAAGTCTTATATGAGATCCCTGCGTGATATTCAGTATGTATGTATGTATGTATGTATGTATGTATCATCGTTCTGCGAGTATACCTTCATCGACGGTCAAGTCTGCATGAGCACTACCAGGTCAATCGAAATTTCGTTCTGCTTACGACGCCCGATGATCACCCACCTAGTTTCTGCCAAGGGAGGATCCTTTAGTCAGTAGTCTCTAACCTTTTTTACGATACGAACCCCAAATATTACCCAAAGACTTAGGAAGAACACTTGAACTAAATAATGAAAGAATATATACGTACACAACTTTTAATTTTTTTTTGTTAGGAAACTATAATATTTCAGAATAAAGCAGAATCCTTTAGAATCGCATAATCTGATATTATATCAATCCAGTAACAAAAGTCTTGAGATTCAATGACTTGGTTGCTTTTGCAGTTTTTTCATCAAATTGTCTAATTATGGCGAGATTGAAGGCAGTACAGAACCCCTTTTTTCTTCACGAACCCTTTGGGTTCGTCTGAACAGAGGTTAGCGATCACTGGCCTATTATATTCATAGGTTCATGTTAACGAAAGTCAAAATTTCTACGGTTTAGGTGTGCATAGATTGGTAACGGACGTCAAAACTATATATAAAAGCATAGGCTTTGATCAATACTCAGATTTTTCTTGGAAGATGTTTTTCCTCGATTTTAATCTCATTAGTTATGCCTGTCACTGAACTAATACAAACCTTACGTGGATGTCAGTGACTCTTTATCATCGCTCAAGAGATGAAAAATTTCTTTAAATAAAAATTCATTTCAAAAGGTCAAGGCTTGATTTCATGTGTTGGATATGAAAATTTCCTGTGAATAGGAAAAACAAACAAACAAACATTTATTTCATCTGGAAATTCATAATTTTATTCTTTTTCTTTTCGAATAAAACATTGCAGAGTAGAATTTTAATCTTAATTCATTAGCTTAAAAAAATAAGATCTATCTCGTTAACATACAATCTTCGTTTCGAACGATTTGAACCCTTCTTTTCATATTTGATGCCGTCACCTTGTGTCGGCTGATTCATTTCTATGGCCTACTTCAGGTGTGAAAGGTAATATCCATAAGGAAGGAGAGTCTCTTCCATTGAGCTCTGATAGAGAGGAGTTTGTTAATGACTTTTCTCAAAGTTATTGACAACACTCTGTGGTTGAATTCAGAAAGTGAAAATTCTCACCTGCTCAGCACAAATGGCTAATTTCCTGGGTGTTCTTTGAAAGTGAAGTGGACAACGATTTAGAAGAGGTAATGCTCGTACGGTCTTCTGGTCTAGGAGTATTACACGTGTATTTATGGAAGGGATACCTTTACCCTCTTCACAGTACTTAGAATGTACTCAATTAGCTGCTGAGAGCGCAGGGAAATCTGTCCTGATGAATAATTCTCTATACTTTTAGCTCATGCTGGAAATCAAACCCATGTCCATCTGAGGTAGACGTGCTAATCTTTACACTATTTGAGTGGTCGAATTATTGAACGACAAAAAGAAAAAAGCCGAGTCAGTTTTTTTATAATAAAGGATATCACATGATCTACTCTCCTTTTTATTTTCTCTCTGTATACTCATATCTGTGTAAGACGTTTTTTGTTAGTCAGTCGGTCGGTCCCAGTTATATCGAACAACGAATATAGAAAGGAAAGAAGAGGTATGATATTATTGAAAGGTGTGACATTAAAATAACATCCCTTCAGATAGATTTTTTACCAGCTGCTAATGATGTCGTAATATGATATCCAAAATTTGCATGGCGCTATTTTGGAAAAAATGCCAAAGATTGCCAACAAACGTAAAAAATGGCAACTTACGATTTTTATTGAAAGTAATACCAGCTGAATATTCCCATATCGAAATTTTTTTTACAAGTATGAGAGTCAGTTGAATCAAGGAATGACTGCTCACCCCCACCCCCTTCCACTATCACTGCAGATTGGTAGACTCATCGTTGAACTTACGGTTCTTGCTTCAGAGTCGGGCGGATGTCAGAGTACGAAGTCTGTTCGAAATGTATCCAGCTGCATTCTCCTTAATCTCGTCTGCTGTCAGGCATCTATTTGGAAAAAGCCAGAAGTCACAGGGGAGACACATCGAAACTACAATGGTTGCATTTTCGATGTTTCAACAAAAAAAAAAAACAAAAAAAAATATATAACAAAACAAAAACACTCACTCTGAGCAAAATGTGAAGAATGACTTTTTCGGACTGTGCACAATCTCACAGTAGGATTTTATGTGCACGCATGCGCTGTAAGATCCCCTTTCAAAGGCGTGCCAAGTTACATCAAAACTGCTAAACTGGTTCCGGAGATATCCGACCTGGCTGGATACTTTCCGGACAAACCTTGTACGTGCTGACAACAGATCATGGAAAGAGTGCCGATGATAATGAAGTAGTGACCAGGTCAGAGTTTATTCTGAGCGTATTTCTAGCAAAATCAAAACTCTTATCTTACTCTGCGCCTCGTAACGGCTGCTTCTAATTGTTCCATTTCCATTACTGCGTTTCTTGTGTTGATGAGTCATTCGTTGACGGGGGTTGTTAACGCGATTCTGCCATCACTCTCGTCTCTCCGAGGGTGATTACAATACAATACCAAATGCTGATGGACTGGCCCCCAAGGCCCTTATGGCTTTCTCTGCACCCAAGAGAGAGTGAGAGAGAGAGCGCGCTGACAAAGATCGGAATCCAGTTAGAAGACGATGAAGAGCATCAATCAAAAAGTTGCTTCTTGCTAACAAAAGTGAATTGTAAATTAAAGTTTAAGACTAATTATTCAAGAAGAGAGTTCGCAAAAATTTAAATTTTATGGAGTGATGTCCATTGGGTGGCGTCGGGAAGATGGCGTCGGTGTCTCTGATTGATATTCAAGAATCGACTTAAAAATACACTCGCCGGAACACGTCGACGTCTGGAAAGTTAATTTAAAAGTTTTTGTCAGGAAAAAAAATTATTATTTTTTTTTTTTTAGAGAATTGTCTAATGTTTAAACTGTTCGGTATAGAGAGTTAAATGAATACGTAGGAAGATAAACACGCTTTTGGCCTCGTTTCTTTTCTTTTTTATAAATTTCGATTTTGTGATTTGCTTTGTTTTTAGATGTTTCGTTAAGTTTGAAATCGTACACCTTTTTATTTTCTTCTGACAAATGAAATGGCGGATCTAAAATATATAAATTAGCTTCTGTTAGCCTTTTTAATTGTTTTGTTTTGGTTTCTTTCATGTCCGCTTTTGTTGCTTTTGTTATTGTTTTTGTTGTTGTTGCACAGCAAATGTATTTATATTTAAAGATTTATTGGACTTGATTGTCTCAAAACAAAAGACTTTTAATAGACATTTTCAAAACTAAAATTGTTGTTTTGAATTACAAACACTCAGCCATAAGCTTAGATTTTGCTGGTTCAGTATATATATATATATATATATATATATATATATATATATATATATATATATATATATATAGTGACAGTTTAAAAGTATTTAATAATTAAAGTAGTATATATCCGTACCTTGCATAAATGAATCGCTGTAGCCTGCGCGTGTACCAGAATCAAATATATAGACCTTTTTTTGATGATAAAAAGATAGATCTTTTATCTAAAATAGATCTTTTATCTGGAATTTCGAGAAAAATACCAGTACAAGATTTGGACATTGTTGGTTGAAAATGACCATACAACCCTCCCCTCCTCAAGCGCTATTTCTGAAAGAAAAACGTGTTTAGATGCTATGTAGTGGTGTATTCATGCAGATTTTCATGGTTGTAATCCAAAAAAGTGTCCAGGGGCGCCTCGAGATACACACACAGACGAGCAAAAAGAGAAATCTGTAGCCCACTTGGCTGGTTGGTCGGATGGACCACTTGTGGGGCTACGGTAATTCGATATGAAACCTGACACATGTACATGTATGTAAATGCATGTATAAATCAAAACATGTTTGGACCGAATCGTGTTGGGCATGCCGACTTTTGTAGGATTACCAGAGTCAAGCATCGCCGACCCTGGTTTGTACGTAGATGGGTGACCATCTTGGAATAGCAGCTGCTGTACACCGCTATAAACCCTCTCGTGGCGACTCTGTTCATCATCCCAAGGAGGAGACCGAGCTCTACTTTACGCCAAATATTACAAACCAACGCCCTCCTCCCTTGACTCCCCCTGAAGCCTTGACAGGCCTGGCTGTGAGAGAAAAGAAATAATTGATTATTATTATATCGCAAGCACAAACAAATCATCATCATCATCATCATCATCATCATTAGCAGCAGCAGCAGCCAGGCTAGATGAAGGCCTTTTCCATCTCTTTCCATGACGACCGAGAATGCGATATATTCTGCCATGTCATACTGGCAAAACTTTTCTATCTCATCCCACTATCTTCTGTCTGTCTTTTCCTACTGCGTTAACTGTCCAATGGGCACCAAACAGTAAGCATTTTGCTTCGTATATTGTCTTATTTCAGTTGCTCGTTTTACTTGCACGGTGTCCTCCATCCTGGTACTCTCCCTGATCCATGTTGATTTATCGCTAAGAGTCACTCCTGACATAACTCCTTCCATAGCCCTCAGGGCTATTACGAGCTTGTTTTCAAGTGGTTTAGTAAGTTTTTAGTCATAACTGGTAATATGCATTGAGTGTATCTATACGTTTTAAGCATTAAGTACGCTTTGCTGTGGAGCAGAGTTTACTCTTGCAAACTAATAGAAAGGTACTGAGTTCGATCTGGCACAAGGCGCCCAGATATTATTTAAGTTTAGTTAGTGTAGCTCCTCTACCTGATATAGAGAGATCCGGTTATTATAATCACTGATAATCTTATCTGGTTGATAACATTAAATAAAGGATAAATAGGAGAAGCTGCTTATTGTAATCACGTTAAATAAAGTGTTTGGGACTGGTATTTTGATAACAGTGGCCGTTGGATAATATTATCCATAATTATTATAAGTGATTTCCTGTTTGTGTGTGTGTGTATTTCAACCTATGTATGCGTAACAGTATTCGTAATGTTATTTTAATGCTCATCTTTTGAGGGGAACATTTTGAGAGAAAATCACGGCAAGTAATGGAAGGGACGTCATGTAGGAAACTTCGACCGAAGAATAAACATGGCCAGAATTGATTCAATTCATGATATCAATGGTGCTTTCCATTGGAAAACATCTAAAATAGAATAAAAAAACATCTAGAAACATCTAGATTCTGGAAAATCTAGATGTCATTTAGAAACCCGTTAAAGTGAGGCCCCCAAAGGTCGGAAAGGCTTTTTTCCAAAATTAAAAAAATTTAAAAGAAATCATTTTTTTAAAGGGGCCTAGTGGAGTACTGAAGCCAAGAATAAACTCTGTAGACAAAAAGGTATGTCCTGGAGCGCTGGAACATATAAACACATTCCTATATAAAAAGGGATGGAACATTTCGCAACCTTTGGTAGTGTTCCGATTATGTCCGTTAAAAACCATTATTTTCATGGAGGTTTTATAAAGATGTCCGTCATCCTTGTTTCTCAAATTCCAAATTCATCGTGATCAGCCTGGTAGTGCCTGTTGTTGGACATGGACTTCTCCCAAGATTATCCAGACCTCTTTATTATGGGCGTTGCAGAGCTAATACTTTTTGAACTTGTTTAGTTAGTCTCGTCATCTGATTTTTTGCCGCCTAGTTTCGCTCATATATATGGAAGGAACTTCTTTCGAGCTTAAACCCTTTGTAACCACCGTTCCTCTCTATTCTTCATGGTCTGCACGGGACCAAAAAGCCTACAAGTAAATACAAAAGTTGAGTATGCAAAAGATATTTTTACTTTTGGGACGATCATTGATTCTTTTGTCTAAGGTTTATGGAACAAAAGTCAGTTACCTTCAACAGAAAGCGTATGATATAATAAAAGGAATGATTTATTTGTTGTATGGATTTTCCTTTATTATTTATTTACTATTTATTTAATCCCTCGTCGTGTGAGGCATCAAAATTTTACTGCTCGGCCCAAGTTTCTCTTGTCCGCGGCCGCACAGTAACACGGCTTACGGGGAACATCGCTTACAACTGTTGGAAACTGGCAACGAAAACTGTCATCAAAACTGTTAGGTTTATTCAGTTTCCACGTCAGTCTGGCTGGCTTGTTGACTACCTTTCTATGTGTTGCGCGTACAGATCATACCAAAGGCGCTAGAAGGCTGAAAATTCAAACATTTACTCCTTATGCCAATGAAAAAGTCCGTTTTTGTATTTAAAAAAAACCCACCAGATAGGTTTTTGCACAGTATTCAAGTCATAATGTAAGTTTATGTTCCCTAAGTTTGTGTCCAGTAGCATTCACACTTGTGGTTTTTTTTTCAATTTCGATATTATTAATGATTACCACTTGACAAGAGACGGAAGAAGTAATTTATCAACAGATCACCGCCTTTGAAGATTTGTTTAATTGATCACCCTGAACACTGCATACTGCCCAAAGCCATTGGTCATGGTTTTTATTGAGTGACTTACCTGACCTGTCATTTTTATTGTTTTTGCAAACTTTTCTCCGGGAAGAATTAACATCATGGAATTTAGTTTATGGACCGAATACTTCTTCGCGAAAATTGAACACATTTTCGAATTCTGATTGCTGGATTTTATGACACCCCTTTGTCGTGATATGGTTCTCATTATTCAGATTTGCGTGCGTTTAAAAAACAAAGAATGTTAACCCGAACAAATGCATCAAAAGCCAAAATCTAAAATCGAAGCAATAAAAAAATACAGGTATCCATTGTTCTTTCTAAGCTGTACGCGTGTTCGCGCGCAGACACGTTTTGAAACAGAATCACAAAGGAGACTATTGTGCGCAATAAAAATTTGAAATTTTGTAGATAGCTCCGTCATAGTCATAATGATAATGATCATCATCATCAGCAGCAGCCTTTTAGTGTTCATCTTTGGATATAGATCTTCTTCAAGATTCGCCAGACCTCTCTATCATTGGTGTCGCGGAGCCAATATTTTCTGAACTTGTCCAGTTCGACACGCCATCTTATTTCCTGCTAGGCCACAATTTCGCATATGATGTCTTGGGATCCATGTTGTGAGATGTTATGTCCAGCAGTTGGCTGATATCCTTGCAACATGACCAGTCCATTGCCATTTGAGTTTCCTGATGGTCTCTATGATATTTCCGACTCCTGTTTGTTCTCTGATAAACAGCGCTGCCTAGTTATCTCTCTCTATAATGTTGGGAAATTATTCTTTCTCGTGTCAGGTTCTCAGTTTGAGAGTCAATCTTTTTATTTTATTCCATGTTTCGACTCCATAGGTGACTAGCAGGGATAGCATACTGAGTTTTTTTCTTGAAAATATATTGATTCGCTACGTTAAATCCTGAAGTGCAGACAATTGACCCTGGAAAAACTTTGCTCAATATGAGATTTTTGCACACATCGACTACAAAAATTACGGAGAACAGTATCTCCCAAGCTTTTCCGAAATTGCATTTTTGTTTTTATGAAAAGAAGTGGAAAAACCACCGTGAAAGAGGCAGTGTGGACTCTTATCCATTTGCCCTCCACCCAAGTCTCTATTGTACCTACTGCTATTCCAACATCCAACGACTCAGCAAAACATGCCATCATCGACAGTTTTGTGATCTGGGAACGCTCAATATTTCTTCTGTGTAAATTTATTGTAATTGTTTCTTTTCTTCACACCATTCCGTCTCATAAAAGATTTTTTTATGGGAACGTTCTACTTTCCGATAGCCGACGAAACCTGTAAAAATAAATAAAAAGAAAGCATAAACGTTTGTTTCTGGTTCAGCGTTATTTATTAACTCCCTTTGATATTTATTTGACGAACCAGAAACAAACCTTTACTAAAAGAAAGACCCACAGTTCTCTTTAAAGATTTTGACATAAAAAGATCTTTCATTGTATTTGATCTACTTCACACCCCTTCCCCTCTCCTGAACAAAATCTATAAGCAGACAGGTTTTGTTAGTCACACAATAGAAACTGTCATGTGTCCAACGTCTTTTGAGCAGCATGCTGTGTTGGGGGAGATTGAATTGGAAAAAGGAGTGATCAATGGAAAAATTACTTCCATCGCCCTTTTTTGGACGGTGATCATCAATGAAAAGTCCGAATTTGGAAAAAAAAAAAACAAGAGTGAAAACTACTAGACACAGATCAAGGGATCAATTTAACATAAAAATACATTGAAAATTAACCCCCCATTTAAAACCTGTTTGGGGGGGGGGTTAAAAAAATCTGTCTTTTCAAGGTATCTTTGAAATAAAAAAGATATATATCATAGAAAAACTGCTGCAGGCTGTACTCATCATAGCCAGATCAACTTAAAAACTGAAAAAACCTTTGCTAACAATTTTTGTAGCTACTTCGGTTATATTTCGATGTACGAAATTGCTATTTGGATGAAAGAAATAAGTGCATACATACATAGCCAGCCAGATCGACTTAAAAACTGAAGAAACCTCTTTTGAGAGTTTTGGTTTGAGTTTTGGTTAATGCTTTACTAATAAAGTTTACAAACTGTTCTTGCTAGATTTTCATGCCAAACAGCTAGCACGTCAATGGTCTGACTTTCAGGCCTGTTTTTCAGTTTTGCCGCCAAAAGGAAACAAAAGAAAATTAAAGAAAAATAAAAACGTAAAAAAGACATATTCTTGAGTTTCAAGTCTGAAAATGCCCATTTAGTGCTAATTCATGGTTTGTTTTTTTCCCATTTAAATATGCAAATTAACTGATTTCTGAAATGAACGAATTTGGTGGAATTGATATCAGCATAGGTCGAAAGTTTACAGAAATAAGATGCCAAACTTTCTTCAGGAATTTTTCTTCCCCCCCTCCCTTGTTTGTCTTTTTGGGAGGAGGAACGCAGACAGTTATGAAAATACCATTAATTCGAAGAAATAATTAGAAACTGTCAGCAAAAACTATCGGAGTAGTTTTTTTTTTCAGTTTTTAAGCTCGTCTGGCTGGCTATGAATGTATGTATGTATGTATGTATGTATGAGAGTGAAATGGCAATATCAGGTGGTCATGCATTAGCGAAACACAGATATCCTTTGTGTAAACATGGCCTTTAGATATCGTCATTTCACATTGTCGGATTAACCTTAATCTACACTGGACATATGTATGAATCACGCATACCCAAATGAGTTAGAAGGCTGAAAATTCATTTACAACATTTACTCCTTTCTATGTGTAGAATAACTGGTTTTTTTTTCTTCAGATTACCACCTAAACACGTTCTTAATGGGGCCAGGGATCAATTGGCAATGTAAGTTTATGCTCAATTCATCTCTTAGTTCATGTCTGGTAACGCTCACGCTTGTTTTTTTGTTTTTTTAGGACTTTTTTCAGTGATCACTGACCAGCAAAAAAACACTTTTTTCATTGTTTTAATTGATCAACCTCAACACAGCTGGCTGCCACCAGAAGGTTTCTCTTGAGTAACTAACCAGACCTATTTTTTCTTTTTGTTTAAAGTGAGTGGTGATTTTTAAGAACCTTTTCCTTTCTTCAGAAAGATACTTCGCTTCGTATTTTCTTAAGGTGTAGGTGAACTAACTGAAAAACGAAATCGGTGAACCGACTCGTCGGCTAAGACGATTGGTGTTTATTTCATACTAATATCGTTTAGAAAGGCATGAATCGGCTCAGGGGTTGGTTCGGACTTTGGCTGACCGGGACACTTCAGGTTCGCTGGGTCCCACATACACAGAAATCAAAATACAGGGCAGATCATTAAAAGTTTATATGAAAGTCCGTTTATTACATGAAATTGGGACTGACTAGTTAAACATATATAAAAAGGTTGAATGAGTTATATATCTGAAGTATATGCATACATGTAAATGCATGCGAGCAAAACTGATATATTTTTATGTAAGACAAATTTATTTTCGTAACCCATACTCCAATTACTCTCACAAGTAATAGTTTTATTAATTTATCTAAAATAATTAGAGGCGTTTTAATGGAGGGAATCCAAAATGAATTCCAAGCAGTGGACATTAATTTTTTTTCTTAGTAAAGAAACATCTTTAATTACCATGTTTTTGTTCAGTGGGAGGCCGGGGAAATCTCCTTTCTACTCCATTATAAAATACCCACCGTGAATCCATCCCCCACCCCTAAATAGCAGGGGAGACTCGGAGAAATGTCATGAAGTTGTAAAATCTAACATGAAATCCCGACGATCTACATGTACAGCTGTGTGTCTTGACTGAGTGGTACGGATGCACAAAAGTGCAAAAATGTTTTAATGTCAGCAAAAAACAATGGATAGAATTTGTTTTCAGGCTAAAACTTAAAATAAAATTCAATTACATATAAACCGCTTTTTTATTCTCGATCATTCCACCTGTAATTCCATGCACGTGTTTTCAACGTGGTTGTTTGCCGTTTTAAACGATATTCTTCGAATAATTGTCCAAATTATTTCCACCCAGGGTTCCTGACGGGTCATTCCCTTATGGGAGCTGAAAGAATCTTTTGAGGATTTATTTAACAGAAATAAATAGATAGATTAATAGGATAAAAACTTCTTTGACCTTTTTTATGTTTTATTATGCATATGATACTTGTAGGAATTTGAAAATTTTGTACCACTAAAAGACTTTATTTCTCTCATTTTTCTTTTATTTGTTCGCCGTTTGTGACATCCAATGAGCGAGCGTATGAACCTTACAACTCACAATTGGGACCACCTAAATTACGTAAAAAAGAAGCTTTTACTGTCTGTTGCTTATTACAGACACTGAAATATTTTTACATTTTTGTGCATTTGTGGCATAAAGTACATCCAAGATAGAAAGCTCCATATGTCAGAATCTACAAGGATATTGTTTGAACTAGAACTATCTTTGGGTTTTCGGACGATTGAACTTTTTGGTATTTGAGTGGGGTTCAGCTGATCCATTCCAAGATCTTCTTCAGGAGTACCTTCCGAATATGATGGTGGTAAAATAATTTTTTTACCAATGGTGGAAACCCTTTCTAGGCGTGGATTTCAATTCTTCGTCCCGTTTGAGTAGTGGAAGCGACATCGAGTTGGACTCCACACTTACACGCGTTTATTGATGTTACAACGTCTTCAGGAATCAAAAGAAATGATTGCACTGATCTACAATATTTCAAATGTGGTCTGTGTCTGAGAAGAAATCTGCTATTTATCAATTATCTTGACATGCTGCATTCAAATATGACGACTCAAATTTCACCTTGGCTATTATTTCCAAGATATATCACGATTTTCGGAAAGTAATTACATATTGTCGTGTTCAGAAAGTAATTACGTAATTCACTACCACAAATTATAAGCCAACCAACAAAGGCAAGACCAGTGATTAAATGTTAAGAGACGACGTCGGGAATCAGTCCATCATCTCTTCTATCCGGCAGAGTATCGTTTACAATGAATAGTAAAGTTTAACCCCATGGAGTCTTTAAGGAGCAGCATATTGCATACTGTATAGATTTTGAAAGGTTTGTACTGCTACGCTGTCAATGAGAAACAGTGTATCCTGATGCTGGTTTGTGCTGCCCCTTTCCCTCAGTTTCCTACAGCGTTTCCTGTCTATAATCCGAACTTCTTCCCAGACACAGGGTGGTGTTTACTTTTCTCTCTCCAGATATGAGACTACCGGGCTAAGGTATGGAAATCTTGGTCTATCAAAGAAAATAAAATTTTATCACCCGAATCCAACATATAAGCTTTGCTAACATTCAGGAAGAAATCCTTTTACCGCCATATAGTACACCTAAAGAAGGCGGTAGAATGGATAAGCCGAAACGTCGTGTTAACAACACAAACAGCAAGAAAGAGTTTAATAGTCAACGAAACTCTTTGAATGTTAATGACCATTCTCAAAACAATAGACTGAACTACAACGGTTGAGCATAATGAGGAACTTCGCTATTGTCAGACTCCAGTCCAAGTCTGGGGTTGACAACCGTAACATGAACAATTCTCACCAAATCTAAGTTAGTAAGCATCTCACAGTATGTCTCTCCTGTCATGTTGAACCAAACCCATAAACAAAATTAAGGTTTCCCTACATTACTTCAAATCACGCCCAAGTGCTCTGTAGGGGTCTTTATTACCAACTGAGCCAAACTGACTACTCTTATGCATTTACGAATAGATTTATCATATACTATACAAAAGTTGTATTAATCATCTTCAGTCAGGAAAAAAGAAGATTTTGATCCCACAGCAGCTAGGCATGTTCTTTAACTTTGCTAAACCATTCTCCCATGAAGGCTCTTTCATTTCTCAAAATTACGAATCACATGTTACTATTTTGGTCCTTATAAGAAAGCTCTAACTATCTAACATATTTCTCTGTTCTTCGCAAGGAGAATTCTGAATACCATCATCTAAAAGGTTGAAGCGACCAATTTATAAAAATAATAATAACAACAACGACCAACAAATAAACAGGAAGAAAGACATCAGCACTTAAAGGGTTAAAAGAGTTCCCTTTTCTCCTTCTCCAACACCCCAACCATTTTTTCCCTGAAGAATCCAGCACTGACATAATGGCCTGATGCAAAGAGAGCACAATTACAGATTGTGCCAAACGCATTAAAAGATATCTCTCGCAGACCCTGAAAGCTTCGGTAAAATTCCGACTCTAGAGAAAAAGAGGTCCTGGCTCTGCCACATATATCACAGGGAACCAGAAGCCGTTTCAATTAAGTAATGAGGGAAATGGCAATTTACAGTAATTGAGATTAATACACCAAGCTTCACTTTACATTATACGAATGCATATCAAAATTAGAAATAGCGTTTTCCGAACCCTGAGAGATATTACCCCTGGCACTGTCTCAACTGCCAGGCGATGCGACCAGAAAACCCCAAACTGCCATCGACAGTAATAGTTCAAAACCACATCATGCTGCATTGGCCCCACCTGTATACCCAATGGAATGTGGGGTTCGGGGTCTCGTAGACATCTCACGGATGCTCGAACTACCGAAGTGCCAATTCTCTTATAGACGCTCGTAACTGTCAAAGAGTAGTTGGTGGAGGGACGGGGTCATCTACGACTTCCTGGACCAAAAGGAAGGCGTGCTCATGGGCTGATGGAGAAATGGTCAGGTTGCAGTGGATGGAAGAACGGACTAACGCACGAATGGTTTGACAGATGGAAGATTGGTGGTGAAGAAAATGCCGCTGACCGCAGATGGAATAGTTAAAGGAGCAGAAAATCTTCCCCAGTGATTTTTGAGAGAATTGAGGTGATGGCCTTTCAATCAATTCCTGGTGTTTGATCGAGCTTGTAAAAGATTTGACCAACTCCCGATGATTGTCTTCAGATATACAATACCTATCATATGTATTTGGACGAACAGAAATTTTGCTTCTATAGCAAAGCAGGAACTTTGCACTAGAAGAACCATCGTTTTTTGCTCTTTTTTGCAATTAGCACATCAAGACATGCATTTGAACATGTTTTGTGGTTCCCAGTGCTGAATTTCAGAGAAGCTTTGAATTCAACTGAGTATATAATATATTCTGCTAAAACATAAACTAGCCCAATACATATGTGGAAATAATATACGCATATTCATACATGAACATTACAGAATATAGAAGATAGTTATTTGGTTTATATATATATATATATATATATATAGAGAGAGAGAGAGAGAGAGAGAGAGAGGGAGAGTTAGAAGGAGAGAGAAAGAGAGAGAGAATGATTGATTATGTTGCCCATATATGGGTTATAGTGAAATTTATATTTATATATACCTAAATTTGAGTTTGTTTTATCAAAATTACTAACTGGATTTTGTGAGGGTTGTATCATTTGATTTACACTACTGTTAAAAGAAAGAAAGACAAGAGAAAAGAGAAAAAGAAAGTAAAGATGAAAGAAAAGAAAGGAGGAAAGTAAAAATGGAAGAAAGAAAGTGAAAAAGATAAACAGTAAGTAAGAAAAAGAGGAAAGTCTGAAGGAAGGAAGGAAGGAAAGAAGGAAGGAAAGAAGGTAGAAATTATGATTGAAGAAAAGAAAGAAAGTTAGAGAATAAGGGATAAAGATAGGAAGGAAGATAGGGAAAGAAACAAACAAAGAATGAAGGAAAGATGAGAAGAGAGAAAGAAAGAAGGGAGATAGGTACGAATTAAGATATGCGCAAAAATATGAGAAGAAATACCAAAAGAAGAGACATCGGAAATGAAAGAAAATTGAAAAACAAATAAGAACAGGTTTGGTTAGTACCTCAATAGAAACCGTCATGTAACCAACATTTTTGCAGCATGTCGTATTGGGAATGATCAATGAAAAAAAATTGGAAAAATTGACAACCGATGAATAAGTTACACTTCTAGCCTTTTCTTGGACGGTGATCCCTAAGATTACTGAATTAAAAAGAAACAAAAAGCAAGCATGGGCACCACAGAACACAAACCAAGATCAATTTAGCATAAACTTAAATAGTAAATTGAATACCCACTTAAAAACCTATTTGAGCTGATTTTAAACATTTTCTAGACGTTATAAGGAATAAATGTTTAAATTTTCAGCCCTCTAGTTCCAATGGTGCGACCTGTGCGGGCAATACATACATTCATAACAAGTCAATTAGCCAGAGCCACTTAAAAACTGTAGAAAGCTATTCTAATGGTGTTCGTGACAGTATTGGTTGTCAGTTTCTCCAAAGAGAACAAAAACTACACCAGACATAATTAACTCGTCAGTATTACAGAAAATGACGTGGAAAAGGAGTTATTTGGGAAAAAAAAGTTCATGCCTTTTTTTCTCTATCTTTTGCAATAGACATCAAAGAGAAATGTTTGTTTCGGGTTGGGAGTGGCGTTAAAGGATAACCATTAATGGTACTTTTCTTTCAGATGAAGGAAATCGCATCAACGCAAATCGAGAACAAGAAAAAGTATTAACGGCAGTTGATTTTTTTAAGAGTGTCCTCGCCTCTGGTCGGTAGGTCTTTTCCTATACCGTTTCTTACCTGTTCTAATTCAGATTTACTTGAAACCTAATGAGAAGGTGCCCCTTGATCGGATATTTTAAACCCCGAAAAATCTCCAACTCAAGGTCTAGTGATCTGGTAATAACAGCATGTAAACTTAATGTTTTTAAAATCGATTTTCCCAGCTGCTTCAAGTCAGGCATGTTTGAAACTCGGTAGAGAAGTAATCCTTGATAAGATGTTTCTAACCTGGAATTATCTTCTGTACAAAGTCACGTGATCTGGCAATGATGGCGTTTAAACTTCAAAATGGATGCCTTGTTAAACTTTCGGTTCATGTTATTCTATTGGAAAACCTCAACCACACATGTCACCAAAGCTGTCAAAATAGTTTTCAAGTTGGCCCAACTGGTTGGATATCTAAGTGTCACGTAAATAGGCTGTATGAATAGAGCTAGAGGACTGAAAATGTAAACATTCAGTCATCACTATGTCTAGAGAAAACGGATATTTTGATTTCCGAATGTTTCCCTCCTAAATGGGTTTTTAGTGGGATGGGAAGGGTTCAAGTAACCATGTAAGTTTATGCTAAATTGATCCATTAGTTGGTGTCCGGCAGCATTCACACTATTTTTTTCCACGTTTTTTTTTTATTTATTAATTTTTTTTTAATCCAGGACTTTTTTACCGATCACTGCCCAACAAAAGATGGGGGAAGTAACTTATTCATCGATCGATCCTTTTTCCCAAATTTTTTAATTGATCACCCCGACAAAGCATGCTGTAATAGATCACGTGACGTTTCCCCAAGAGTGACCGGTCAGACCTTGCTGTAAAGCTACCTTTTCCCCCGATCATAATTAACCTGTTTCTCATTTTGATGATTTTAAACTTTTTCTCGTGACTTTATTTAAGGACCTGTCAACCTCAGAAGGTATCAGATTGGAGGTACCGATTTTTTCCCCTAGAACAAAACAGGGAGAAAGGAACAAAAACAGATTTATGGGGAAGAAATAAACACCTAGTATCAAAAACAATTTAGCGGGTTTCTTCTGTACAAAGATTTAAAAACTAGATAAAGCTTCGTTTATAAAGAAACTTTGTAGTGGTAGATAATCCCCCCCCCCCTTTTAATAGTTCTTCCTCTGGTTATCAATCCAGTATCAATTGCAACAGCGTGTGTTTGAGTCAGGATATCTTGATTTCATTGCTAGAATCGAAGATGAAGACTT
This sequence comes from Thysanoteuthis rhombus, assembly GCA_963457665.1. NCBI lineage: Eukaryota > Metazoa > Mollusca > Cephalopoda > Oegopsida > Thysanoteuthidae > Thysanoteuthis > Thysanoteuthis major. Next base: position 5,520,899 of record OY735204.1, on the reverse strand, counting down.
AAACGGCAATCAGTTTAGTTGTTAAGTACAGAAGAAGATGTTAAATTTTGAATTACCGGGGGATAAAAACAAGTAATCGGGAAAACTGGAGAAGAAGTTTGAAATCGGGAGACCCACAGCAAAATCAGGAGAGTTGGTGGGTCTAAATAACTGATCTACAGCCAAAATGCCTCCGAAACAAACTGAGTCAATCTTGACCAATTCTGGATCTCTGAGAACGGAAATGATGTTTGAATTTGTCGATTAGATCTAGTTTCGAAGATACGGTACTGCGTCTGTACGAGCACTATGAGTATCTATATTTGCATGTGCACAACGTACACAAGACTCACACACTTTCATTGCAAGAGGAAGAAGGTGTGGGAAGCCTTTAGGTTAGTGAGAGCAAGATTTCTTGGAAACAATAAGGCAGACAACTATAAGCAGTTGTTGGAAAACTTCCCCAGGGCATATAAATGTACAGGGTGCAACATGTCACATTTTTTAATTCATGGAAAAACGATCTTAAATCAAATGGGACCCATCAATGCTTACAAACAACTACTGGGTAGAGACAAGAGATGCTAGAATCAAGTCCTAAAAGCTACGAACCAATAAGGTTGACAGCAATTAAGGTCAGTGTTTCATAAGTGAGACACGGAACTTGATATCAGATGAAATGAACAAAAACACTAGAAAATTACAAAGTTTTAACAATTCATGATTGCAAATCTGCTGTGTACACTATTTACACAGTACATAAAATGTGTTCAGAAATTAATTACGTATTTTTGTGTTTGGGAAGTAATTACGTATTTTCGAATCACAATCGCCTTTTTAAAACCTTTTAAACCACAGTTGGCATTTACGAACCTTGACAGGATCAGGATACACTGTTTCTCATTGAGATCGTAGCAGTACTACCCTTTCAAAATCCATACAGTAAGCAATGCCGAATATGCTGCTCCTTAAAGACTCTATCCTCCATGGGGTTAAACTTTACTACACACATTGTAAACGATACACTGCCGGATAGAAGAGATGATGGACTGATTCCAGACGTCGTCTCTTAACATTTAATCACTGGTCTTGCCTTAGTTGGTTGGCTTATAATTTGTGGTAGTGAATTACGTAATTACTTTCTGAACACGACAATACGTAATTACTTTCCGAAAATCGTGATATATCTTGGAAATAATAGCCAAGGTGAAATTTGAGTCGTCATATTTGAATGCAGCATGTCAAGATAATTGATAAATAGCAGATTTCTTCTCAGACACAGACGACATTTGAAATATTGTAGATCAGTGCAAACATTTCTTTTGATTCCTGAAGACGTTGTAACATCAATAAACGCGTGTAAGTGTGGAGTCAAACCCGATGTCGCTTCCACTACTCAAACGGGACGAAGAATTGAAATCGACGCCTAGAAAGGGTTGCCACCATTGGTAAAAAAAGTTGCAGATTTCTTCATAGACTAAGACGACATTTGAAATATTGTAGATCAGTGCAATCATTTCTTTTGATTCCTGAAGACGTTGTAACATCAATAAACGTGAAATCATATGCGAAAATTGCATAAATGAATCATCGTAGCCTTCGCATGTACCTGAACTGATCATCTAAAAGATTATCTAAAAATATCTAAAAAAATAAAACAAAATAGATCTTCCATCTAAAATGATCAGAAAATATAGATCTTTTTCATCGAAAATAATCTAAAAAAACAAAGAGTGATAAGATCAGCTCATATTCGGACATTGTTGTTTTAAAAACACCATAGAGGCCCCAAAAGCACTTCTCTGAAAAAACAAAAAAATATTTCTGGATGGTGATAGTAGTAAGTGCATGCAAAGAACCGCCAAAATATGACCAGGAGCACTAAGAGAGAGAGAGAGAGAGAGAGAGAGAGAGAAAAAAAAAGAGAGAGAGGGAGAGAGAGAGAGAGAGAGAGAGAGAGAGAGAGAGAGAATAATCTGCTGCAACCTACTTGTCTCGTTGGTCAGCTGTGGGGCTACGCTGATTTTATAAGTATGCAAATCTACAATCCTGGCTGCTACTTGATCAGATTTCACTTTCACATCAATGCCAACCTTAAACGATGACTGTATCCTCTGTATCGTATATATATATATATATATATATATATATATATATATATATATATATATATATATATATATATATATCATAATCAAAAAATTTATATTTTTCAATAAAAATGTATTTTATCGGGATGAAATAAGCCCTTGCGTATCTTTGAAACAACTATCGTAGATATGTAAGACTTTTCGGGTACCAATCACTTGGTCTTGATTTCAAACTATGGTAGAGAAATTGTAATTTTATAGATCATTAGAATGGAAAAAAAGAACTTCTGTATTTCTAGCATCAGTTTTGATTGGGTATATAAGACTTGTCAATTTAGCCCAGTTAGTAATAGACACGACTATCAAACGGTTATGATTTTAAATCACGTTTGGGAATGGTAACGATTGTTTGGATTGGAGTTTAACGATAGGTTTCTGCCAGTACTTGAAGTAAACTCACACAAAAACACGGACGCCAGTCTATATATATGTACATACAGGTGGTGCAAAAAGTATCCAGCACGTTTTAAAAAAGTTTGTTCTAATATATTTATGCATCTTTGGAATTGAGTTTGGATGAAAGATTTCTAGGGTTTTTTACGTAACTTTTCCATGTTGAATACTTTTTTGATTTTTGAATCTTTGGTCTAAATTCTGTCAATTTTGAATCCTTATAAGCTTATTGAAATCAACTTTTGGAGATGGATCGGCTGGTGTTCTAAAAAAGGGCAGCATACGAGACTGGCTGCTTCAGCATCGAACTTCAACCTGAACGCAAATTTTCCGGCCACTAAGCGGAAATTTTGAAAAAAATGTTTTCCCTATTCATTGACTGGGGTGTGTGCGCAAAATTTCTACAGTGGGCTCATTAGGGCTGAAAAAAGAAGAGAAGAAAAGTAAAGGGAAAGAATTATAGTAAAGACAAAAAGAGAGAACAAATGATAAATTGTAATCAATTTCGTGACACCAGATGTCTCAATCTAACGTCAAAAGCTTCCTATCTTCTCTTTATTTATTTCCCTCCCCCTTTTCCCTTTTCCTTCCTTCTATTTCTCGTTCCTTCTTTCTTTTGTTGATTGACAACATAGAAAAATAATCTGTCTCTCTCTCTCCTCTTTTCTCTCGATATCTATCATTAAAAACTTTTCATTTTTTAGTATGAACTTGTTATCGTCGTTAGGTTAGAAAAAAAAAGCCAACTCAGTAGGATTTAACAGTATTTCAGACGGGAATATTTTACTTGCGAAAATACAGTGTTCTTCAACGGTGTTGAACAACGGCGAGCTTCGTTCGATCCATCTTAAAGGAGTCGCCAATCACTCAAAAGTTGGCTGAATTGTAGTTTTCAAATGAGTGCACTTACTTGCACCGGATCTTCATGTATGCATTAAGGCAATTCTTCGTTGTAGAAAGCCCTTTGTGATTCAGACTTTATCACTCTTTTTTATCTTCTTCTTTCTCTCTATCTCTCTATCCCACTTTGTTCCTTTCGTTGGTTGATGGCGTAGGAATAGTATCTTTCTCTCTCTATTCGTATTTTAAATTTCATAACAATTGTATTCTTTTATTCTTAACTGGGCGTCTGAACTCATTTATTGATCACCCATTTTTCTTTTTTTATTAGATCACCCCCAACACGCTGCCAAAAATGTTGGTTATGTGGGAGTCTCTTATTGGGTGACTATTTATCTTAATATCTATTACTTTGTGGACAGAAAACAAATCTTCATGTCCCCAGAGATAAACGTATTTTTTTCTTCCACTAAACACGGGGAATAGATCAAAAGAAAAATAAGTCTGGTTAGTCACTCAATAGAAACCATTACATGCTCAAAGTTGTTTGGCTGCAAGCCATGTTTGGGATGATCAATTAAAAAATTGGAAAATGGTGATCGCTAAAAATTTCTGAATTTTCAAAAAAGAAGTGTATGATTCCCGACTAAGGGGCTAATCTAGCATAAACTTACAAACCAAATTGAAACTCTCATAAAAAACTATCTAGGGGAGGGGGGGGGGTAAGAACAAAACAAAAAACAATTGTTGTAGAAATGATAGAGGGTGGACGTTGAAGATATGAGGCCGCTAGCTTCATTTGTGTTTCCTGTCAGCCAGCCAGCCAGCCAGCCAGCTAGTCGGAACAACTTAGAAACTGGAGAAACTTATGCCGACAGTTTGGGTTGACAGTCTCTTTAAAACATTTTCCCTGATGCCATGAAATGACTAATGGTGGAATTTGACAGATGCAAAATGAATGGAAGATTCTTAAAGTGTCATCTGGTCTTTGGGGCAAACTCACTTCTGCTGGGCTTCACAACAAACCTGGCTTAAATAAATATTTTGTAGACCAGGAGAAATAAAAATCCATCACTCTATGAACTTTTTGACAATAACACATTATGTTGACAAAAGAAAAAACGAGGACAACAAGAAAGAAAAAAAAGAAAGAAAAGGATACGAAAGAAACCGACGCCATTGTCACTAAATACTGAATGAAAATAAGTTTATATATGAGTAAGATGCAGGGTTGATTACAGTAAAAAGCTCCACAATCATCCCAAAATTGAATCAATGGCCCACCCTTCCATAAAAAATCATCGAAATTCATTGAGAACTTTAGGGGATATTGTGTGTTCAGACAAATAGCGACGGAATACGAATATCAACTTTGTTAGCAGAGATGAAGAACAATTAGGAGAATAGGATGGGAATGATAATGACTTAGAATGAAAGAAGAAGAAGAAGAAGAAGAAGAAGAAGAAGAAGAAGAAGAAGAAGAAGAAGAAGAAGAAGATGATGATAAGTCAAACTTCTTAGGTAGAAACAATTGTTGTTCGGGGCTAAAAACCACTAATCACAAATTATATCTATATTTACATCGAATCAGTAAAAAATATAATTCCGTTAGTAAATATTTCACTTTTTCCCCTATGATATGAAAAATGATGTTTCGTCTAAAAATTCTCCAACAATATAAGATTTGTATATCGCTGAATTTTTGAGATGAGGTATTATCATTATTTCTATCAATATTCGGACCATCCTCATCTTGGTTGTTTTTCATATAACGTTTCGGCCGTTGCACTCTACGGCCTTCATCTGGTATAAACGTTGTATGAAAAACAACCAAGATGAACATGGTCCGATTATTAATAGAAATAATATAAGATTCATTCTAGATTTGCTTATGAAGTTCGCTCAAAAAATTCCAAGACTTCTATGAAAAAATTTATTCGTACTTTTCGAAAACTTGACCCCCATTCCCTTCGAAGTAGTGGCCTTGTGTCGCGATATACCACTAAAGCGCTTCTGCCAGCTCAAACATTATACAAGGGAAGGGGTCTCAGGAGCTAAGTCCGATGAGTTGGTTGGATGTGGAGTAACGACCGTACTGGCGCGGTACAAAAAAGACGCGCTGTGAGCGGGTGTTTGTCATGAGGGAGCACCCGATTCCCATCGGGCTACAGTTCTAGTCGAATGTTCTCTATAAGAAATGATTCGAATAATGCGTTGACGTTATCAGCAATATGATGATCAAATGCAAGATTCGCACAATCACTTTGACATATTGAGGAGTTATGCTTGCCAAGGGTTGTCGTAACCTTTTGTCATTCTTTACTGATGTTCAAACACTCCTGAAGCAATATTGTCTCTCGGAGCAACTCACTCGGCTCATTGCTTCATTACTGTAGGCCTGTTTGATCATTTGTAAGGGTATCCGTTGCTGATCTCCCAAGTTTGGGGGTGACCCTGGAATCATAGGGGAGCACGTAATTGTGGTCGCGAAAACGCGTGTAATTCAGGTCCGAATGTTACAGCCCGCTCTTTGCTACGCGACGCGACTCTTTGCAATAGACATGGAACCTTTTGATCGCACTCCGTCCATATGAGACTCGAAATTTGTTTGAAAACTGACGTACTACAAAGATAAGTGTTTGGCTTTTATAAGCTTAACTTGGTTGATTATCTTGTTTTGACAGGTAAACAACAAAAGTGTCCAAAGATGTTCTGAAATATTTCTTAAGCCTCCTGACATGACTAAGATGCAATAATGTGCAGAGGAACTGGTTGAAATTGTCTGATTAACGTGAGGCGATTTTGCTAAAAGGGGTGCTCTTGGATTATAACCATTAAGCAAAATAAGAACACGCTTAGGGCATCAAAAGAGAAGGTTGCCGCCTCAAATTTCTTACTGTTTCCCGTATTGAATTATTAAAAGTTGTTAAATAGTTTAAACACGGAAGACCAAATTTAAAATTCAATTTCTCCTCTTATGCATAAAATTGATTCAAACATGCGAATGATTCAATCGTCCATGCAAATACTTCTGTAGAAAACTGGTCATCACGCAAGCACAAGTTTCGTTGGTAAAGATTTGGTTTATGGAAGTAGTTGGGATCTGTAGGAAAATGTATTTTTTCTAACGTATTTCGGTGTTTTAAATGAATAAAACCTTTGTCTCGTCGGCAATGTTTCATTTTTGAAACTTTTGTCAGTTAATCAATGGGAGGGCCAGGTTGAGAGGCACCATTTTCGGGCTCTACTCACGGTACCAACCGGCTTTTATCCGGTGCTGTAAAAACGGTCTTTATTTTCGGAAACAAATAAGCGTATGCTTTTAGCTAGCTTTCAAGGATACGTACAATAACAAAAAATGCAAATCAGTTTGCAGTCTTGCTAACCAGAAAAATTATTTCACGTTAGTTTAACTGTCAAAAAGCTGTAAAAGAGACTAAATTTAAAGAAAAAAATAGCAAACAAAACCCGCCTCTAATGGCTGAAACACAGCAAAGAGATATTAGAAATGGTCAAAAACGCGCCCAAAAATATCTAGGTTGTTTACGCACATCTGAGTCAATTTAGGGATTTTTTGTATTGCCAAAACAAGAAAGTGAATTTAGCCGAATCGAGTGTTAAATTGACAACATTGACACGTGGTCTGTCTGGGGAGTTTCCAATCATTTATTGTTACGAACAAATGATGTAAAGCAATGGAGCCTTACTCCCCTTCAAAGAACTCCATTTGTGACCTGAGACGCATATCTCAGCGTGCCTGTCCGTTGAGTCCTCCTTCAGGATTGACGCCAGCTGCCTGATTACGTTCTACATGATCTCGTCCACGATTTTCTTCTCACTCTCTAGGGAAATTCCATACGTAGCAGGGAGACAACATCTGGAAGGCTAACAGATCTGGGTGATGGAATGTTTTGCAAAAAACGTCAGCAAGAGACGCGAAGAATGTGCTGGGTACGATGTCATGATTGTCAATATTCAAGCTCAATCAATAACATTTTACTGTTGAGTAACCCATCGGAGGAGTCCCCGTTCACGCATACACGCATACAGTTGTCCTCTAATTGGATGCCGATTTACACCAGGGCCACGTAACCAGTTCCTGTGATATTTAAAATCGCTGGATACCTTTCAGATAAACCTTGTACATTTCTGTTTCTAGCTAGGAAAAAAAATTCACATGTTTACTTCTGTTTTGAAATGAAGATGTTGGGGTGGGTGTAAAAGGTATTTTAACTTGCCCCAGTGTGACCTATAACTGTGCATGGCTGAGACGTGCTGCTCTCTGAAGCATCTTTATATATCTGCATAACCTAATCAGGAAGTGATACACCACTGACCTTCAAACTATTGTATGCCGACCCCTTTACCAACACTTCATGGTAGACTGCACTGTGTAGCCACCCCAGCACTGAAATATCCTGTCCTGCGTGGGCTTTATCTTATTCCTCGGGGAATACTGGTGATCATTGTCGATGTGGTAGGAGTCAATGAGCTACCTTACAATTTGAAATATTTTGTGCGCACATTAATTTCTTTTGAGTGCTGGTTGAAAAATGTGTGTACGTGTGTGTGCAAAACGTTAATGTACACAATTAGATCTTAGAACAGCGCTTCCCGGGGAAGGGATCGCTTCTTAATTAAGACTGAAGCCAGATTTTGAAACGAGTCAAATAACAGAAAGAGAACCAAAAACAATCGTGAGATTCAAAATTCCTGCGATGAGCAGATACATACAGACAACCACCTGCCAATATATATATATATATATATATATATATATATATAATAATATAAAATACTAAATTAGAATGTTCCCGGAAAACTTTTTCCGTCTGACACGCTTCAGAGGATGAAACGACATAGAGTAATCCCAATTTGAAAAAAAAATTATCGTTAAAAATATTTGAAATCACGTCACGACATGAGGCAAGACGCCTTTGATTGCTGTTCTAAAAATTTCCCCTTCCATTACTTTCTGGCGTTCCAACATCTGAAGAGTGTCAGACGAAAAAAACAAAACAAAACTTTTTAGGAACAATTTTCTTTAGTGTCATAATATAGATATGTTATAAATGTTCCTGACAACTACTGTTTTATGTTACACTAGTGACGCAATAGAAATTCACGACGATACCCGTTTCACTCCGTGCAGCGTTTGAAAAAGATCAAGGCACTAAAAAGTGTATCCAGTGAATCAAAGACGGAGTCGTTCTTTTATAATGGAATACGCATTATCTTATACGTCAATATACATACATGCATATGTATAAACAAACTGCCTACATGACATGTATACATATATGTATGTTTATACGTGCATTCTTACATAAATTACATAGATGGGATATATATATATATATATATATATATATATATATATATATATATATATATATATATATATATGTATGTATATATATATATATATATATATATATATATATATGTATATGATAAATGCGTTA
>OY735204.1:5472072-5509572 GCA_963457665.1 Thysanoteuthis rhombus | reverse complement strand
CATGACCAAAGCTTAATCTAAATTCCTTCCCCCTTGATGACTCCCTTATTTTCCTTGAAAAAAATAAAAATAAAAAAGGGTCCCTGTCAATACATCACCCAAACAGGAGAGGAGATTAGACTGGTTGAAACGTAACGACAAACAAAACCTTCACAAGGATAAAAGTCGAAATCTATCAACAAATTCCCTTGACTGGAGATCACGGAAACTTGCGCCGTAAGTCGCGGTATAAAAATAAAATATATCTCTTTTTGAGAGGAAATCAGTAAAACCAATTCCCCAGAGCTGATTCGGTATAGGGTCTCTAAAGACCCTGAAAATAGAAGAAAGCTTCGCCTCTTGAGTTGGAACCGCATCTATCAAAATCAGATTGTAATACCGTCTTCATCCTGTGTTTTATTAAATGACAGAAACATTTACTGATGTCGAAGTTACTTAATGAAGTTGCAAAACAGTCGGTGCTGTCTACTGTATTCCTAAGTTTACATCTAAAATTACGTAAGAAATAATCTAAAAACATCTAGATTCACCAGATATATGTCTAAAATCTAGGGAATATATCGCCTTTTATTGATAAAATGAACCAGAATTCAATCTTCAACATTTATCTTATCGAAATATAACTTGATCTACTGAAAATTTAACTGATTTTATTTCTGAGAATTGAATCGGAACAAGCTTGACTGCGCTGAGGTCGAATTCCCTAGCTTCATACTAATCTAAAAGGTAAGCAAAACAGAATTCATTCCTCCAGACAATATCATTTCAAAACTACGTATCACATTTTAACCCCTTTATTAGTAAGAAATTCAATGCATGCAAAAAAATTAATAAATAAAAGAACTTTTCACTCTGAAACAAACAAAATACTACAGGGGACACAGTTTAAAATTGATAATCTTTTTTCTTGAATCAATGTGTGCCAACTAATATATATGGCGAACAACAACTCCTTACAATGGTCAGTTGTCGAGTTATAACAGGCACAGAGATTCCTCAAATTATTGTCTGATGTGAAAGATTGTACCGTTGTTTCATCTGAAAGCGTCCAGATTCAATTTGTAGATCAAATTTTAAAGTAAACTCAAGTTTTTAAAAAAAATCATAGATGAAAAATTAAAAGAAAAGAATGTCTTTATTAATATAAAAAGCTGAATTAGGAAGAAGTTAGGCCCTGCTCTCGTGTCAATTTCCTAGCTCCATTCAAACCTAAAATATAAACAAAACAATTTATTTCTCCATACAATATCATTACAAAACTATTTCATTTCAACTCCTTTATTCGTAGTTCCTGCAAATAGGATTTGTTAACTTTAGCAGAACAAGTGAACCTGAGTTCGGCTTCAAAAATGAAGTCAAAACTCAATAGTGAGACTTGGACAAAAGAAAGAAAGAAAAAGCCTACATAGAGTTATCAAATTTTGACAAGCGATGAGAAGTCCATAATAAATAAAATTTGTATATTTGTCATTGTATAAAAATGATATCTTCAAAACAGAAATACAATGTTTACAAAAAATATACCGAAAACTCGGAAACGCGAGTTGACACATGACGTCACGGCACCACTCTTTCTTTCCCACTCTCTTTGTTATTCATGTCTGAAATTCTCAAATCTTTATTTCAAGATCTGACTAACTTTGGGTGAAGGGTCAATTCGCCATTAGCGTCAGAAGCAAGCAAGAAAGGAAAAGCCTACTCAACATAATGGTTAATCCACCACTCACATTAGAAACAAGCAACAAAGAAAATGTTTAGTTGTATTCGATCCCCAAATCTATTTATGACTGGTAAAAAGTCCTGGACCATTGCATCACAGATAGAGCTTGTTTTTTTATTTATGAATAGCACGGTCGGACGAGTAACACAAAATTACGGACGAATATCGACTGCCTTTTTTTCTTTTTTTTTATATTGTTTTATGGTGCTATTGTTATATTAACAGTTTTAATGACAATCTTGGTAGCGAGGTAATTTTCACCGAAAAGAGAAATAGATAAAATATGTATATGTATTATTATGTGAAAAGAGCATTTTCATAAAAGGAATTCAATGTTTACGAAAAAAAAAAAAAAAGAAAGAAAATGCTGAGAACTCAGAAGGGTGAGTTAGCACGACATGACGTCATGGAATCACGCTTTCGTTAGTTATTCATGTCTGAAATCCACACATCTTAAATTCCTCATCCGACTAATTGTTATAATGAAGTCAACTCTGAGAGTTTGATAATATCACTTATTTCATGGAAAATCATCTAAATAGCAATTTCCGACATCTACTCACAATCATGGATGGAAAATATCTAAATTGCAACACAGGGAATGGTCGAGCGTATAACGCCGGGGAATGAGCTCAGCAAACAGGGTTCAAACGCCGCCTTGGACTGACTGGATCTTGTTCACTTTGAATGAATGTTCTTGGAGAGAGGCATAAATCCCTCTGTACTATAAAGCGAGTGTAAAATAGCATAGTTTGAAGTGATGCAAGGACTTTACCCTTGGATTCGCCTAATCACTCCATCTTGAAGGTTCAGCTTGAGCAACCGATGCCTTGTCAACCTAGAGAGATTCTTCGCTTATGGATTTCATAGAGATCCATTATCCTAGGTAGATGTAGTGGTCCACTTCCTTCAGTTCTGCATCATCGATTTTGATCGTCGTGTATCTGTCCTGAACACGTTTCTTGTACAAGACTTTCGATTTACTAGAACTCATGTGTCAACCATTCACTCACCCTACGAATTTTAAAAATTACTTTTAACGTTGTTTTAAAGGATGGACTTTTAATCGGTTGTCACAATTTGTTAACTCGAACAGAAGTCAAAATAACTTGAACAGTTGAATACCTCTTATCTGAAATACCTGGGACCAAAAAAATTTTGAATCTTAGTATTTTCGGATTTCCGAGTATTTGGGGCTATTTAATGAGATATAATATGAGGGAAGTGATTTCTGTGTTTCCTAATCTACGTTTATTTTCCATTAATTTGATTGTGTTTAAAAAATGATTGTTTTTGCACTGTATTGTAGAATGAAAGTCTTTAGATTATTTTAATCAGTTTCATTGTTTTTCTGAAAATTTCCGGTGTTCAGACACAACAAAGAAAATCATAATTGAATTGAGTTAGAAAAGAGAAACTTAAAGTGAAAGTGAAAGTGAAAGTGAAAGAAGGAAAATGTTCAAATAAAAAAAATAGATAAGAATGAGCAAAGGTGGTTTTGAGTTGGGAAAAATTTAAAGGATAGCAAACAAGAGAATAGATTAACAATATACTGTGTCTTTTTTGTTTTTTGATTTAGGATTTATAAAACAAAAGATCATTGAATTACAAGCAGCTGTAAATGCAATAGAAACCAGTCCCGAGAATTGTTTCGTCTTTCACAATTTGTGGTGTAAATATGATTTATGTTTCTGAAGGGTCAAAAGATAATTAAGCTTTTACTCTATTCAAAAGGAGTTATGTGCCTCGTTGTCTTTCGGAAGTTCCGGATCTCGGAGTTTTCGGATGAGGAGTTATCAACCGTATAACCAAGATGATGCAAATGTATTTCAATGCTCGATATGTAAATTTTTCGCAAGTTATCTATCTTACATGTCGTATGACGTTCAACCAAAACTGTCACTAAAACAAATGACATAGGTTTCTTTAGCCATGGCTGGCTGGCTGGCTGGGTATGAATATGGCAAATCAAAACGTACACACTTACCAGCCATACTCTGTAGTTATATATTTTCAATCAGTTAGCATCTGGTATTGGAAGAACTGTATGCTCTCTGTGTTCTTCGAATTTTTTTTTTAATGAAATGGGTTAAGATTAAACTCTACCAATGCTATCCAACAATGATGTCAGACCAAGTTTTTTGGCCAACCCAATATTCATGCACTTATTTTAGAAGTTTCAACCATGGTCTATTTTATATCCATTCAGAGGTTTGATATGATATTAATTAATTTGCCTACTTCTGTAATAACTTGAATGAAATGGAACCAAACCCTGGAAATACTTCTTTTATTTACATAAACCTAGTGACACATGCACGGGTGTGCGCATCCACTTACACACACTAAAAAGCCAAATGCTGGATCCAGTTTCATGTATTAAATGGTTTTACAAATTAAGGAATTCTAATGCTTGCTTTGTCTGATAGGAACTGAAATCTACTTGCTAAGTCTCATGGAAAAAATAAATTTGCAGAAACAAATTGATTTTTTCTCCCAAAGAATATTGGAATTCCGGTATAGTTTACCATACTATGCGGAAAATATTATAGGTATGAATGATTTTAATAATGAATTAGATTAATTTTTGATAATTTAGAAAAGAAAAAAATTGTTAGTTTGGAGAGTTATCATCTAAAATATGTAGAAGAATTTAGTGAAAGGAATAAATAAAATGTACCTGATAAATAATTCTGTGCACTGGTTAGATTGTCAAAAACTTTATAAGGTTTCATTCGTGTTAAAACCTGAACTAACGTGAATTTTAATGTCGAATAAGTATTAAAATGTAAATTGTTTAATGAGATATCCATGGAGACATTTTAATTAATACATCAATAACAATGATAAATGATAGATAAATGATTCTCTAAAATTATATATGGACTGCGTAAGTATGGCTAACAGGAGATTTTGTGAAAAATTTCCTGGGGCGATTGATATTATGTGAGAAATTTCTCCCTTTCTTGGGTAGATAATGAAATATCTCGTGAGAAATGTGAGCAGAATCTCTTTTTCCCCTGGTATTCTCACTCTGGTCATGACTCAAGAAAATTTGGATACAAGGATGATAGGAGGTAGGGTTGTCTCTTTACCCTGCTAGAATTGCAGGCAGTTTTCAGTACAAACATGTGTATGCATGTGAGATTATATATATATATATATATATATATATATATATATATATATATATATATATATATATATATATATATATATATATATGTGTGTGTGTGTATGTGTGTGTGTGTGTGTATACGTATATCGGTTGTCAGAGTGTATGTATATGTTGGGGTGTGGTCAAAATGATACACACATACAATGATTAACCAAGACGGTTTATCAGGGAGTCACATTGCACTGTGGGTTATTTTTTGTTTTTATTTTGATGCCTTACAGGGTTCCAGGTCGGTTGGTGGCATATGGGATTAATTCAATCTAAATAACGGATTTAACACGAACATTGGTCACGTGATACATGATGAAGACAATGAAAGTAATGATTGTCCCAGACCCACAGACGAGATATCTCGCCAGAAATATTTCGCCGATACGATGTCATGCAAAAATATCCTACTCCCAACTAGTACACAGAGAGAAGAAGGTTTTTGAAATCGTGAATCTTCGCGATTTTTCCTATCTGAGCCTTTGGAAATTGATTCAATAAAACTCAAGTGAGGTAATCTCATGAATCGACTGAAAAGTTTTAGAACTGAAACCTGGAAAATATTTGATATTCTCTAATCGATATAGTTTTCAAATTCGATTCAGAATTTGAATTCAATACAAGGAATGACTATTTGTCCAAGAAAAAAGAAACTAATTTGCTGTTGCTTACGGATGAATCTTTAGTCATTTCATGTGTCACGAGTAACTAATACCATCAAAATAAGATGCAGTATTTGGATAGACACAAAAATATATTTTGAAACATCAAAAACATTGCTTTACATTATTATGTTTATGTTGAACTAGAATGAACCTGGACTGTTTATACCAGGGCAAAAAAAACTATAAAAAATAAAATAAAGTAAAATAACAAGTAATCGAGGGAGACAACTCAAGGAGTAGCATTTGATAGTTATCTCCCGTGACAAATATTACGGACAGAAAGGATATATTCAGCGTATCATATATGTATATAATTTGCAACATGTCAATCTGTCTATGAGATAGCAGACGGAAAGAGAGGATGGGAGTAAAGCGAACACATGAATACAAAATTGGCTGATGCAAAGCATTTTCATTTGTAAGTGTGCACGTGTGTTTGCTGGCTGCTGGTACATTGAGAAGAGAAGGAAGGTTCAAAAGTAAAATGTGGTGGAACTGAATTTTCTAAATAGCATCGAATTAGTGAGTTCAGACTCCAGACGATGCTGTTTATGTTTCTTTTGAACTAAAGCCCTTGGAAAAGGTATGATTCATTCTCTTCCCTTGCCTAGCTTTGAGTGAATCAGTAGAGCAAACTGGGCTCTCGAGTAATCGGGAGGCGACCAGTCTAAGCGACGGACAACTGACTCCTAAAGAAAAGAAAAGTGTAGCTGTAATGGGACTGGATGCCAACTCCAACGTCCTTTCAGCAGCTCCAGTAACTAAGTTAATACCAAATATATCGTACTCTACATTCCTTTGTACTATCAGTCAGGTCAAGAGGACAATTCTGTCGACAGGGCATTCCAGGATCTCCATACGATTCTCCAAGGCTTACACCCACAGGGGCCACCTCACTGCCTTTCCATCGAGAGAGAGAAGGGGGCTCTCTTCTAGGGGGTTGTTTCCAAGTCACTTAACCACTCAGCCACTACCGATTACAATCCCATAATTACCATAATTTAATTTTTGCATTAAAGCTGATAACAACGATGAAACCCCCAAATAATAAGATTCTTGTGTAAACAAGGCAAATTAGAAAAAGAACAGACACGCTTACGGCAGCATGGGCTTGAGTAAACATCTGTCTTAGACAGTTCCGTGAAAAACTTTATTTTTACCTCAGTCTCTTTCTTACAAACCATGAAAATAGATTGTTTTCATTGTTTGCGGCTGTTGTATGGAAGCCTCAACATAATCCACAACCTCAAATCAACAACTCTTCCATAATAAAGAGAACCCTGGAGCCACTTAAGTGCTATATTAGTACCCCACCTCTTTATCTCCCTGTCTAATTTCCTTTCTCTCTTGTCTCAGCCCCACGCACTTATATCACCTTAACCACCTGTCTTTTGAGATTTGCCCTAAGCCGCCTACCACAAGTCCTTTGGAGGTTTTATATTTATAAGTGTATCTTCATAATGATATTAATAATAACAACAACAATGATAATAACAGCAACAACAATAATCAACAATTTTATTAACACTAAAACCTAATAAATTTAACAATAATGGAGAAAAAATAATAATAATAATTATAATACTATCACTACCACTACTACTACTAATGATAGTAATGTGAAGAAGGAAATTATTTTTATGTAATTTGAATTTTCGTTCAAGACAAGCTTAGGTTAACCTGACTAACCCGTCTTCTGATGTAACAAATATTCTGACATTTCGTTTGAAATATAAACAAAACAGGTCTGGTTAGTCACTCAATAGAAACTGTCACGTGAACAACATCTTTTGACATCAAGCTGTGTTGGGGATGTTTGGAAAAAAAGAATGAGCAATGAAGAGATTATTTCTCTCGCCTTTTTGTTGGGCAGTGGTCACTAAAATGAATCAAAATTAAAAGAAAAGAAGAAAAAAGAAACGTGATACCGGACACAAACTAAGGGATCAATTTAGCATAAACTCACATTGCAGGTTGCTCCTTCGACAGAAAATCTATTTAAAGAGGAGTAGAATGACAGAACGAAACTTTTTTGTTGACATAAACAGTAAATGTTCTCCATACCCAGCCAGCCAGCTGGACCAACTTGAAAACTGAAGAAACCTATGTTGACAATTTAGGTGACAGTTCTGGTTTGGTTTCTACAGATGAATATAATATTTATTTTAATTTTGACATAATTTGATCTTTCGATTCAGTCAAATTCAACTCTTTGACGTTCAGAATGATTGGGTAAAATCATGATTAGCAAGAAGTTTGGTAACCTAGCACAAGTGTCTCCCGTTTGCGAAATGTTGCCTTACAACACATATCCGCCCAAAAAAAGGGGCTAACAGTAAGACGTTATTGAGACAGCTCGCACCCTCTACCTCAAATGATCCACTTCCACGGATCAACAAACTCGCAATAATAAAGACCCGGAGCCACTCATCAACTGTGTTAGTCCGCCGTCACATAGCCAACGTCTTTTGTCAGCATGTTCAGGGTGATCAATTAAAAAATATAAAAAAAGGGGTGGATAATGTATGAATTACTTCCTTCATCTCTTATTCGACTGAGATCACTGAAAAAAGTCTGAATTTTCAAAAAAACAACGTGGACGCTTCTGGAAACAAACTGAGGGATCAGTTTAGCTTAAACTTACATTGCAAATTGAACCCCATACTAAGATCTTTTTGAGGGAATTTAAAAGGAACATTTTTTCTGACATGCTAAGGAGTAAATGCTTGAAGTTTTAGCCCTCAGCCTTCATTGGTGCGGCCTGCACGCTTGGCATACAAATAGGCAGATAGAAATACCGACTCACTTGAAAACGGAAGAAACCTATGTTGATAATTTTGGTGACAGTTTTGGTTGATAGTATCCAATAACCGTAGTAATGATATAATCAATAATAATACAGTCGTCCATCGATATGGTGGGGTTAGGTATATTGCTGTTAGCGATATAAAGTGGATGACCCCAACATCTTTGCATCGGGCGTTACCAACCCTGGATTAACTATTAGCAAATGAGCACATAGTTAAGACATCAAACCAGGGCGGGAATGCACCACAGAGATTTTCCCAGTGCCAGATTTATAATGCACCAATGTACATTTAATGTATTTCAATATTATATCGTGAAAATGTATTTTAGTATATATCGTGAAAATGAAAGCGTATGTCTTGTGCTGGTTTGTGGTGAGCTTTGTTCACAATATATTACGTTGATCAATTGTAATCAGCTACTCTCTGTTCATTGGTATCCAATTCTCAAGTAATAATACCGAATGACTATCCTTCTATTGGATTTAGAGTCGTCTTTGTATTCTCAATCTAATGTCACATTCGTTTATGCAATGTAATTCTGGTGTCATAGTGTTAACTGTCAATAAATTCTACTGCAAGTTCTATTTCACTTTGAAGGATGAAATTTTATTTCATAGTTTAATATCGTCTTCATTCTGAATTACACACACACACATATATATATATATATATATATATATATATATATATATATATATATATATATATATATATATATAGGGACATTATAATTATTCCAGTACCCACGGCCTCAAAAGGTCTAAATCCAGCCCTATGTATGACGAAATGTCTTGTAATTTTGTCTATAATATAAATTATCCTACAAATATTTATTGGTATTTTGATGTGATTCAGAATTTTAGTGTTTATCCTAGAAGCTACCCACAAACTTGAATGACAATGGGCGGTGTATGTTGCAAGAATAACAGACAAATGCTGGACATTGTAAGTCACAACGTAGATTCTGCACGACCATCAGAACTGGATTTATAGGAAGCAAAAGGGGCGATTGCCCCGGGCCTCCCCTATACAAAAATATCATAATTAAAGAATTGATTTCTTGATATGAGGAAGAAATTAATAATTCCTGCTTAGAATTCATTTTGGAATTCATTTCATTATTACACTTTGAAATGTATCAAATGAATAAATATATTAGATACATTTCTGTAATTCGATGTCTACAGTAATTGGAGTATGGGTTACAAAAATAAATTTGTCTTGCCAAAAAAATCTGCCTTGAGATTTGTAATCCTGTATTCACAGGTATGTATATATATATATATATATATATATATATATATATATATATATATATAACTTATTTATTATATAACTTGTCAGTTACAATTGCATGTAATAAACGGACTTTGATGAATACATTTTGTGATTTGCCGTGTATTTTAATTACAGGGTATGAGGAGGGGGTACCGAACCTGAAGATCCCCTGCCCCGACGTTCAGATCTAACCCGGGAGACAATGGGCGAAATGATGGCCTACGAAAATAAAATATTGTGATGATTTGGATAGTTCACTGTGTTTGGCCCCATGACGCTCAGGAAATGGTAGCAGACCTCTGGAAAGGCATACGTCAAACAAAGAACCTCGAATGCTGATATGCAGTAATATCAATAGTAGAAGAAATTTCGTTCAAGTTGAGCTTTGACTAATCTGACTTTTCTATCCACTGATTTTTCCAGGTACGAAACATCTCTTCATTTTGTCTCAAATATAAACGATACAAGTCTGGTTAGTCACTAAATAGAAATCGTCTCATGATCAACCTCTTTTAGCAGTATGCTGTGTTGGGGATGATGAATTAAAGAAATTGAAAAGGGAGGTGAAAATTGAAAATGGGCGTTACTTTTCTTATCTTTTTGGCAGTGATCAGTGAAAAGTCTGAATTTTCAAAAAAAAAATGGCAGGCAAAAACTTGGAGATCAATTTAGCATAAACCTACTTTATAAATTCACTAAAAGCCAATTAATGGGGGAAATTTTCCAGAATCAAAGAAAACCGTTTTTAGACATGATAGGGAGTAAATATTTAAACTTCCAGTCCTCTTATTCCATTGGTGCAGCCAGAATACGTGGTACGTGATCACTGCTACTCGTGTGTGAGTATGGTGGTTCCTAGGTGGGCCCACTGTTACGTCGCCTCCCTGGGGCAGTTGTTGCTTGATAAAGGGGCAGGATCCTAGCTTGGCGGGAGAGTTCCTCAATTGGCGGCAGAGAATGGGCTGAGATGGCTGCAGAATAATCCTCTAGCGGCATACGGCACCTGGTGTCCTCAGGCTGTCACCCATCCAGGTAATGACCAGGCTGGGCATTGTTCCGTGATCTAACGAGAACCAGTGCATCGAATATGATTTGACTGCACACTTGCATATATTTGGTGGGTGATACGTACATACATACATACATACATACATACAAACATAAATTGCCAGTCAGCTGGACCTACTTAAAAACTGAAGAAACCTTTATTGACAGTTTTGTTACATTTTTGGCAGTAAGTGTCTTAAATATAAATTGGTAGGGGAAGAAGTAGATGGATAGATAGAGGAGGAGAGATGACAGATACATACCATCAGCAGAAAGGTATCGTCTGCCAATCTGTTACTGAAAATCACGGAGATGTCCTACAGATCAATCACTGTCGGATAATTCAAGGGAGGTAACTCGAATTGTGTTTGATATGAATTAATGATTAACAACTCTGACCAGAATCAAAACTGAAACAATGGTACATAATACATTTATTTTGTGCAGAAAAAAAAGTATAAAAATTGTAAATACAAATATAGCTTACACAACATTGAAAACCTTAAACATCTTTTGTCAGTAACTTGAAGAGATATTCATATAACAATTTTGTTTTGGACAATTCGATCTCTTCTTTTCTTCTTCGATGAAGTCACGGTGTTTCAAACGATTCATTTCTGCTGCCTTCGTCGGGTGTAACTTCCAGAAAGAAAAAACCGACGGAAGAGATACTCTTTTCCTTAATGATATTACGATTTATGTAAGGAGAAGGCCGTAGAAATGAATCGACCGGAACGTCCTGACTAGACCGAAGATGAAAAAGAGAAGAGATCGAATTGTTCGAAAAAAAAAAGTTCGTATCTTAACCCTCTGTGTTGTTGTAACTTTTCACAGCTTACCTTGTGATCTCCAAATAAATCTTGACGAACTGAATAAAGAGAGCGAGAAAGTTGGCTTCCACAAAAAATCTGTTGTGGACAAAGATACAACAAGCAAGATTGAAAAGTAAACCACTACAACAATCAATAACAACAAATTCACTTGAAATCCTCAAAAGAAGAAGAAATAAAGCAAAGAATCACACTAGGTTGACAAGCATTTAGTAGAGCAAACTCAACGGTCGAGAACAAGAATATCCACGTCTAAAAAGAAAAATAAATAGGTAGATCAGAGTATCTTCCCGATAGTCACCTATGGAGCTGAAAGATGGAATCTAACCATCGGTTGTCAGCTATCCTTGCAACATGACCATTTGAGTTTCCTAATGTTTTTTATGATGTCTTGGACTCCTGGTTTTTCTCTGATATACTGCGGTGTTTTGAGGTCTCTCCATATCATGTTGAGCATGATTCACTGGAGTGCACGTTACATGGTTATCAGTTTGAGGGTCAGTCCCTTGGTTAGGTTCTGTGTTTAGCGTTGACTAATTCTAAACATTTTTCTACTAAGTCATTCGAATCTTTCATATTTTCTCATTCTGTTGTACCAATCTTTTCCAACTTATCTGAATAGGTGATATTCAAAAACAAAATTTAAAGACATCTCTTTTTTCAGTAATTAAATAAATAAATAGAAATATTGACATAAAAATGTCTCTACTACCTTTATTATTTTTTGAAAATTTCGCTTTAACGGGAAGCTACGTCTTTTTGAATTTTTTCAACGTGTTTTTCGATTTTTCCATTTTTGCGTCCGTTAAAGAAGAGAAAAATAAGTTGAAGAAAAATCCGAATTGAGATAAATTCTGACGAAGCTCCGAGTTGAAAGTTGGCGGAATATTTGGAAAAAAAGGTGATTGAGAATTCTGATGTCAGTATTTATTTACTTAACCCTTATTTTGTAACTCAGACACTTATTTGGTTGCACGTCTCTGAACTCTCTCAAGAAGTTGTTTATCCATCTCCAAGTACGATGACCAGACATGTACGAAGTACTCAATATTATTTGGAGAGTTGAGAATTGTATCTTTCCTTTTGTCTTGGATACCGTGGCTCAGTGATTGAGTACTCACTTCCTGTTTGGAATACCATGCTTCAATCCACCGACGAGTCATACCAACAACTTTTAAAATGGTACTCGTCTCTCCACTAAGCACTCTGCACGAGGACTTGGATTAGGGAACCTCCTTCTGGGGATAAGGGACGAGAACCCAAATCGCATTAGATGCACTGGTTCCTGTTAAGTTTAGCAACGTTGAGTCTGGTCCGTATTTAATTCTGTGTTTATCAGGGAAACCGGGTGCTGTAAGTAGGAGTAAGCCTCGACAGGTTTAGCCAGCCAAAAGTGGGCTTTCCAAACTATCTAACCTGTTTCACCGTCGATAATTGCATAAACCAAGACGGATTATAGATACATACTTTTCTTTCGTCCTTTAATATGTATAGTCTTTTTAAAAAAACTATTCTCGTGATAGATTAAAATTGTTTTATAAGATAATTTCAATCATAATAATTAGTTATAAGCCCCCATATCCGTAGTTTCCTATTTCAGTGGTCTCCCTTATCCGCGGTTTCAGCGGGACTCTGTTATCCGTAGTTTACCTTTCGAAACTTTCTATTTCTGTGGTCCATGGACACATCATTAGAATTCTGTTCTCGTTTGGACTACTTGAAACATATACAGCTAAGTTTGCTATATATATATATATATATATATATATATATATATATATATATATATATATATATATATATATATATATATATATATATATATATATATATATACGAAGTTTACATAGGAAAGTTTATATAGGAACGTTCTACTTTCACTTATCCCCCTTGAGTTGCCCGTCTCTCAGTTACCAACCTCAGTGAGAAAACAGCCACTTCCAAAAATATAAATACTTCCATAGGTAATATAAAAAATGAAATTGGCCAGCATATGTTTACTAATAAAATCAGTTATAAATTATCCTAAAATTTACCATCGAACGGACGACTAAAAATTACCAAGAATAAAAAGGACCCTATTTGCAGACTGGTATGATGGCTTATTATTCTGGGTTTATGACTTGTAGTAACAGGGGGAAGAACCGAATAGGTACAATAGGAAGTACTTCGTTCGGATAATTACAATTGAATATATTTGTACCTCGCATAAGTACGTGTGTGCAAGAACTAATTATTAAAAATGACATTAAATTATCTAAAACAAACAAATCTTTTACCTAAAATTAACTCGAACGTATGATCACAATATTCGGACATTGTTGGTCCAAAATGACCACGGACACCAGAAAAGCACTCGTTCGATAAAATAGATGAATAAATAAATGTTGGTCACTAGATTCGGTCATCATTATCCTAACCTAATATCTTTCCATTTTGTCTAGAATGTGGAAAAAAAAAATCAATACTTTTCAAAAATGAATCACCGTAGCCAGCGCGTGCACCAGAACTAATTGGCTACTGAAAAATAGATCTTTCATTAGAAATTATCTTAAAAAACAGATCAATTATGAAAAGTTATCTAAAAAAAAGAATTTTTTATCTAAAATTATCTAAAAGTAGATCTTTTATCAAGAATCATCTAAAAATGATCAACAATAGGACATCGTTGATCTAAAATGACCATAGAGACCAAAAAAGCTCCAAAACGTCGTTTTAGATGGTACTTGGTGGTGTACTCAGGCTAATTGTAATACACACACACACACACACACACACACAAGCAAAGGGAAAAGAATCCATAGCCCACTTGGCTGGTTGATCAGGCTATTCGTGGGGCAACGGTGATTCGATATGTAAATTATCTTGATTAAAAATGAAGCCTCAAAACCAAATATAATCACTTCACATTTCTAACATTTAGAGTTTTTAGTTCTGCAGAGATTTTTCCGTTATCACACGGACAGAAAACCAAAAGAGCCAGGTAATATGTCGAGGTATCCATGGGGCGTCATTTATCAATGGAAATCAAGCTCCTTAACCATGATGGATGGTATATTTATTGGAGGTCCAGTTGCTGTTTTTGTAGCAGCAGAAGTTGCCTGAACCTATCTGTCTGTTAGAGTGAAATGACCATTCTGGTTAGGAGATTCCCTCGGCTTATTTCGACGTTGCGCCAGTTCATTCTGGCTTTTACAAGAAAAAGGGTTATGGACAATCAACATCAATTCACGTCAGACCTATCTCCATCCACTACCCCCTTCTCTCTCATATATATATATATGAATATATTGGCCCAGAAACTAATCTTATCTCTCAATGCCAGTGATAAGTACGTAGATAAAAAAATGCTCTTGTTATCAATGATTGGGAATTTTGCTGTAAAAGTCCCTTCAGTTGACCAACCATTGGCCAGATGAATAGATAGGTAGATAAATAGATAGATATGAATAGATTGAGATAGATTGATGGATAGACAAATAGATAATTTCATTTTCATTAAGGTTGGAAACCTTTCAGCGCTGCTTACTTGAGTAGGCCGGCCATTGACCAAACGGCCAATGGCTCGCCACGGAGTCTAGTCCGATCATCCCAGGTGACCAATATTTGAACCAATTAGAAAGTCATGAAGTAAATTTAAATGTGATAGAAAAACACTGGAAGCCAACACAAAGGTGTTGTTTCAGGACGTTTTCACAAGTCGTAGACGAAAACGAAATTGTGAAGATGTATCAGTTGTCTGGAAAAACACAAGAAAAGAATGGAACCGCGCAGCTGTTAAGGCGATCAGAGTACCGGGACCGATAAAGCATACTATCACTTATATGGACAAGAAATCGTTTTTAGCATTATATGTGATATAAGTCTGTCTGTACTTTGAATACTGTGTACAAGCCTAGTCACCGTACTCGGACTAGCTTTAAAATCTTTCCGAAAGGGCCCAGAGACGAGGGACAAAGTTGGTACCAGAATTAAAAAGTACGAGTTATGAGGCTTGGTTAAAAAAGTCAGGGCTGCGATTGTTAGAAAAAAGCAGGGGTCATGGAAACTCAATAGAATGTTAAAGCTTATGCGTAGTATAGAATTAATAAATCTAAAAGTATTTTTTTAGTAATGGGAATGCAAGGGACTGGGAAGTCATTCATATACGATAGAAGTAGATAAGAGTAGATTGAATATCAGAAAATTCTTTTTTAGTAATGGAGTGGTGGGGCTATGGAATAGATTACCGGGGTGTGTAGTGCTATCAACAGATGTATTTGAGTTTTACAAGAATTATGACTCGCCATTACAGTCAGTAATGTTCAGCGTCAAAGTTTGGAATCATGTATAAAAAAATCCATCGGAGAATAGATATGGTCAGATTAAATTCTATTTACAACATCACTGACGTTTCCACGGGAGACACTTGAAATAGAGTAAAAGAAACATCTAGAAACACAGATTCTAAGAATCTACACGTTACTTTTGATCCTGTCAAAGTAAGGATCCCAAGAGACCAAAGAAGCTTTTTTCCCAAAAATAAAATGATAATTTTTTTTACATAGGGTTTGATGGAGTACTGATGCCAACTTTTAATTCTATAGACAAAACGGTATGAGCAAGAGTGCTGGAACATGAAAACAAAAACAAACACGTTCGATGCTGAATACACCATCCATAACGCGAATATACAATAACTCAAATATAGTGTCAATATGATTATTTGATGTATGCATCTATACGCAAATTGTATACTGTTCTGTAACACTAGGATGAATTTTAAATGGTAAGTAAATATTGAGGCATAATAGAAAACTATGAAGAATTGTTGAGATAAAAAATAACTTGAAGAAAAATCGTTTACACAGAGTCGCTAAGGAAGCAGATGAAAATCAAAGGTTTATTTATTAATTTTGACTTAGTGTAGTACAGTTATACTAAACACTCAAATTCATATTAAACAATTCAAATCCCAAATCAAGAGGAATAATTTCTGACCTGAGTTACTCCCCTTGCTCTCGAAGGGAAATTTCAATTTTTCTAGATGTGTCTGCATAACTCTATTAGACGATTCTCATTGATAAAAATTGAGCATTTACGTTAATTTAAACAAACAAATTCTATTTTTAATAACCAAATTTTTCGGGTGAACCATCCTAACCCAGCTATCCTTATCTAGTGATTTTAATACCCACCATCGAAATTAAGTATGGAAGATTGAAGAAAAAACAGAAACAAACAACATATTTTGGATAAAAAAAAATGAGAAATTCAATGTTTAATAATGTCTTCTCCAACCGTCAGAAATTTTCCGTTTATTCGCGCGAAAATAAGTATAGCTAAGCGAGAAAGTTGTGGATTATTGGTAAAAACAGCGAGCATCTACAGTGAGTCTCTCTTTTTGCTATCATACTGTGTCACACTATTTGTAATCCCGAAAGGAAATGAGATGAAAAACTGAACTTAACAAGCCTGGCTGTTGCAGGGTCAAACTCCACTCCCATTTCTATTCCGACTGATTCTAATTATTGCAACTTTATGTTGTTTATAAAATGAGTGGAGACGTAGATACGTAAGGCGTGTCGGTAAAAGACCCAATCGGTAAGAGGGCTCCCTGCCGATCATTTGGATATGATTTCAAATCACAGTGATGTTAATAAAGAAACTGTCAACTAAAACTGTCAGCATAGGTTTCGTCAGTTTTCAAGTTGGTTCAGCTAGTTGGCCTGCTGACTATGTATGTATCACGTGTACAGACCGCACCAAGGGAGCTAAAAGGCTGAAATTTTTAAAATTCACTCCTTATTGTGTCTGCTAAAAACGTTGTTATTCCGAACCCCCTCCCACATAGGTTACTTGTGGGGTGTTCAATAAATATAGTAAATTTCTGCTAAATTGGACACATTGTTTTTGTCTGCTTATTCTTTTTTTAACTAAAACTTTTTGGTGATCAATGTCCGAACAGAAGGCAAGAGAGGTGATTTATTGATTGA
Source organism: Thysanoteuthis rhombus (assembly GCA_963457665.1). NCBI lineage: Eukaryota > Metazoa > Mollusca > Cephalopoda > Oegopsida > Thysanoteuthidae > Thysanoteuthis > Thysanoteuthis major. Next base: position 5,492,081 of record OY735204.1, on the reverse strand, counting down.
TTAACCCCTTTCCCAATCTTTTAATTAATCACTCCTAACAACGTATGCTGCCAAAAAGCGTTGTCACGTGACGTATTCTGTTGAATAATCAAGCAGACCTGTTTTATATATTAGTTTTGTCTAACGTGACGAGACGGACAAACAGGGAGGAGTTTACCCATAGATCAGATGTTGGCTTTTAAGACCAGCTGCTACCCTGCAGGGTCTAAAGCATACGTGACAGACAAAAGTCAGACAGGTTTGATTGAATTTGTCCGTGAAATTGCACATCTAGTGCACTTTCATATGTCTCTTCAGTACAAGGCTCGTCGTATACGCCTTGCTATATTCTGCACAAGTTACATAGCTGGAAAAGGCAGATGAAAGATTGTTACGTACAGTCTGTTTCTGCAGATATCTGTGTGATTTAATGTGATTTACATAGCCAGCCTTTGAAAGAAGAGCACGACCACAGACATCACATATCCAATTCATTTTTTACATTCTCCGGCAGATCCACAGAAGCTCTTTTACGCAAAGCCCAGTCCAATTCAACGTGATGCATGCATACATACATACGTTCATTATCAGCTGTCCAGCCAGCCTGCAAGCCAGCCAGATGAGCTTAAAAACTGAGGAAACCTATGTTGATAGCTTTGGTCACAGCTGTAGTTGACGGTTTCTAAAAGATTCAGGAGAAAAAAAAGTCTTGATTTTCCCCGAAACATGAAATGAATGAGGGTGTTCTAGATTTTAAATATAGGGTAATAAAAGTGCAGTATAAATCAAAGATCAGATTCAAAATGTTTCAGTTGGTAGGGGTGTAAATCAAGTTGGTCTGACACATTCGAATGTGGTTGACTTACAAATATCAAAGATCAGCGTCAATGAAGGCAGAAAACATTTGAGGAGAAATAAAAAGGGGCTTAAATATAAGTAGCCGAAGAATTTCGTTACGAAATGATTTATTCATAAACTTCTTTTAATATTCAGTTCTCAAAATATAGGTTGTTTTTTATTTGGCTGGAAAAAATATTTTACACACACACACATACGCACACACACACACACACACACACACACACACACACACACACATATATATATATATACATATATAAAGATATGTCTATACAACTGTACACATATATATGCATGTAGAGAGAAAGCGAAAAAGAATATATATATATGTATATATATATATATATATATATATATATATATATGTATATATATATATATATATATATATATATATATATATATATATATATATATATATATAAAGATATGTCTATACAACTGTACACATATATATGCATGTAGAGAGAAAGCGAAAAAGAATATATATATATATATATATATATATATATATATATATATATATGTCAACATACATATATATAAAGAGAAAGAAAGAGAGCAAAAGGTACATATATGTGCATGTATTCATATATTTAGATCTCTCTCTCTCTCTTTATATATATATATATATAGAGAGAGAGAGAGAGACAGACAGACAGACAGACAGACAGACAGACTTATTGATAGAGACACAGAGAGAGAGTGTGTTTGTGTGTGTGTGTGTGTGTGTGTGGAGAAAGGAGAAGTATGTTTCTCCATCTTTTGTACATGGACCAAAGTTCTAAGTTTTCTGTTCATGTAACTCAGGAGAAGTGCAGACAAATAAACAAATTCAAAAGTCGAACTTGGGAGAAGATATTTACATAAAAATAATAATATTTTCTATTTTCCATTTTTCAACATTTTTTTCCGTTGGAAGTGTTAATGAAAATAAACTTATCAGGATTTCGATTTGCAAAAAGGGAGAAGATTTATAAAAAAGACGGATAGAGAGTAAGAGCGAGAGAGAGGGAGATATAAACATAGATGTATGGGGAGAGGCAAAAAGAAAGAGAGATAGAAACAAAAGATTGATAGATAGAGAGAAAGGGAGAGAGAAAGACAGATAAAGAATGGGAGAAATAAATACAGTGATAGAGAGAAAGAGTCAGAGAAAAAGAAAGAAAAACAGAAAGAAAGAGAGAGATAGAGATGGAGAGATAGAGAAAGAAAGAAAAAAAGAAAGATAGATAGATAGATAGATAGATAGATAGAGAGAAAGAGAAAGAGAGAGAGAAAAAATGTAGGAAAAGAGAGAGAGATAGGGGCAGAGAGAGAGAGAGAGCGAAGAAAAGAGAGAAAAAAGGAGATATAGAGGGGGAGAGAGATAGGAAGAAAGGGAGAGTCTGGGTGATTTATAAATGAATAGAAAATAAGTATTTTCATCTCCATCCCCTTCCCCTCAAGATTACTTCTTCGATTCTTGATTTCCCCCTTTTTTTTAGATGCCCTTCTGAACACAAGCAATTTCATATTCAACATTCATTTATTTATTGCTCTTACTGTCAGCTTCGGCAGGTTAATAAGGAGAGAGAAAGGCCTCACAAGATGGCTGACATAAATATGTGCTAACAACATGGCCAACCCAAAAAAGCACGGAAAAAATTAAAGGAAAAACAGCCGACAACATAAATATGCAAGCATTCGTAAAGTGTGGGACATATATTGATTAAATTTTTTTCCTGGCATGCTGTCCATGAAGTGCAATCAATAATGTCTTTTGTTATTCATGGTACCCAACTGTCTTAGATGTTTATCCAGGAGAAAAGTAGAGAAAAAAGTAGCATGACCATTTGACACGTCTGATAAAGTCTTCAATGAATTATGTGTGGATAAAGGCTATTGTAATGAAGAAAGGGACACACGGGCGACGTGTGGGGGTTAATGCAGTCCTACGGTGTTAAAAGAAAAAGTTAGTTTTTTTCTCTTTATTTGGGGTGGATCTTTTCATGATTTTTTTTTCTTGATTTGGTCTGTAATCTTTTACCTTTTATTCAAAGATTTCCCGTTATTCAGTCTCTAATTTTAAACGGAATAAACTTGGCACGTTAATTCATACTTGTTATTTTTTTTCTTTTTAATTTGTAACCGTCGACTAAAACTTTCTCTAAAACATTTTTCAGTTTTTTCAAGTTGGTTTTGTTGGTTTATTGTCTGGCTATGCATGTATGTTTGTGTTGCGTATACAGGCCACAACAATGGAGCTAAAGGGCTGAAAAATCCAACATTTACTTTTTTATTTCTTGAAAAAATTTCTTTTCCCCACTACCAATAGGTTTTTAGTTGGGGGTTCTATTTTCCATGTAAATTCATGCAAGATTTATGGCTGGCTCCATATGTATGTATGTAAGTATGTAAGCCAGTGTCACGAGTAAAGGCCACTCCAATGGAGCTAGAGGGCTAAAAATTTCAACATTTGCGCTTTATTATGACTACAAAAACGCTGCATGTTAGTGTCGCGCATACAGGCCACAGCCATTGAACCAAGGGCCGAAAAATTCCACATTTACTTTTTTTATTTCTAGAATTTTTTTTTTTTGCCCCACTCCCAATAAGTTTTTAGTTGGGGATTTTTTCCATGCAAATTCATGCAAGATTTATGGTTGTCTCTGTATGAATGTATGTATGTATGTAAGTATCGATGGAGCTAGAGGGCTGAATATTTTAGTATTTAGGCTTTATTATGACTACAAAAAGCTTCATTTGTAATTCAATTGGTTTTTAGTAAAAGCTATAAATTGATCCTATCGTTTGTGTCCGGTAGCATTTCCACCAGCATTTTTTTCTAATTTGGACCTTTTTTCAGTAATCATCCCCCAACAAAAGGTGAGAGAAATAACTTATCCATTGATCACCCTTTTATTTAGTCTTTTAATGCTGCCAATAGACGTTGGTCATGTAAAGGTTTATATTGAATGGCGAAGAAGATTTCTTTTCTCTCTACTGAGATATTTTTGTGTTGAGAAAGTTTGTTTGCCCTTGCTTCATTGTATGACGTCTACCCAGGAAGTATCCTGCAATTTTCAATACCTCGAGAATCGGTCGCGCAGCTTTAATGTAACTGTGCAACTAATCATGGTAATACAAGCGTGAACAAACCTCAGGTTACACAGTCAGCATTGAGACCATATTGAATGAGCCTGTGTACTGAGTGACCATCGTAGTCACGATAACCGAGCCAAGATACAGTGTTGCTAACTCAAAAGATATTTTCGCGCCAGTTCGACTGCCAAAAAGCGCTAAATTAAAAAGAAATTAACACCAAATGACAAAAACACATAGAAACATTTGGTGAATGGCTAAAAACACCACAAAAAACGCTTAAAATATTCGAGCATGCCAGCAGTAATCTACTACCTTTTCCCACTGCCGAGACAAAGAACTTTACTCCAACTGTCAACATGGGTTTCGTCAGTTTTTAAGTTGGTTTGGCTGACTGACTGACTATGTATGTATGAATGTATGTATCACGCATACGGTCAGCACCAATTACTCTTAGTTATATCTAGAAAAGTTTGTTTTTTTTCGAAATTCCCCACAAAATCGGTGCGCTGTGGGGGGGGGTCAATGTCGATTCACGGTAATTTGGTCATAATTTAGTGTCCCCTTGTCGTATGAAAATTCTTGCTCTTTACCGATCCAACATAAGGCAAAAGAAGTAACTTCTTAAATAATCGCCGTTAATTCCATTTTTTAATTGATCGACCCCAACACAACATGCTGTTGGTCATATGATAGTTTCTGTTGCATGACTAACCAGACCTGTTATTGTCTTAATTTCGAGCTTTTGTCGGTCAGTCAAACTTCTTTCTTTGTGTTGTTGACGTTTTTAATACAACATGTTGGCCAATTTATTCAATTGCTCTCTTCAGATGAACAATACAAGAGGAAAGAGGAGTCTCTGTGTTTATTGGTTCTTCCACTCAGGCGAAATAAAGTACCAAGTTTTTTTTATGGTGAATGAGGCAGACCTTGGGTATTTGAATGTAGATTACTTGGTGGTAATAATTCGACAACGTGGAACTGGAAGAATTAAAAAAGGTTTGTAACACCTGAAATATGTTTATCAATGCATTTCGCCTAATTCCATCTGTGTCTTCAGATGCACTTTTGCGATGCAGAAAAAAATGTTGCAAATACAGATCTCAAATTTCTTGATAACATACTGAACTGGGAAAATAAGTCAATGTTGGTTGTTGGCGATGAGGAAGGGGGGGGGGGGAAATCAGTGGGCCTGGTTGTGAATAGGAAGAGGTTAATTTATATATATTTTTTTTACTTGTAAACACTTTTTTCCTTGAATCTTTCACTTCCACTTTAGCAAATCACAACCACTATTCTGTTGGATAACCTTAGATCAATATATGGGGATTTGACGCAAAATTGCCCGGTTTTATCGGTATAATGCTGCAAGGACTAGGGTATACTCGCTGTCCTTATCCCTTTCAGTACAATGGGGGTGCTTCGTAGGAGACAGATCCCCAGGAACCAAACACCTCGTGAAAAAAGAGAGGAGTCGCTTTTTGATATAAAACAAGATGGTGGCAGATCATGGTCTGTAATATACCTGTATGCTACTAATGTCTTTTGGCAGCATGTCGTGTTAGGGTTGATCAATCGAAAAGTCTGAAAACGGGGTGATCAATGAGAAAAATTTTTCTCCGACCTCTCGGGGCAATGGCCACTAAAAAGTTTTAATCAAAATGAGCAACAACATAAATTGATACAGAATAAAGGAACGGTTTAGCATAAACTTACGTTGCAAATATAAACCCTGTAAAACGTACTTGGGTAAATTTTAGAAAATAACGCAAAACAAATATTGTTACTAGATATGACAATGAACAAATGTAATAAATTTCAGCCCTCAAGCTCCATCGGTGCTGCCTATACTCGTGATACATACATTGGCTGCCAATCCGCCAGCGAGCGAAAACAGCTCAAACCCAGAGTGTTTTTGGTGACAGTTTTGATTGGTGGTATCACACAAATGTGCAGAAAGGAGAGTCAATGTTTATGACAGAAGTGTAAACAGAAAATCCAAACGTAAAGAAACGCTAACACCTAAACAGAAGGCAACAAGGTTACGATGGACTAAAGCAATTACAAAGCGTGGATGATAGATGAAAGCAATATTTAGGGATGAATTACAAATTTGCATTGGCCAAAGGCAATGACGCTGGAACCTTTTTTTTTTTCTTTTTCTTCTTGGTACTGTTCCAATGAAACATACATCAAAACTCTCATAAATGCGATCACAGTCACGTAATCTGAAACACGCACACGGACACAATGATATGATGTGGAACACAAATAAACATGCAATCAAATATTCTCCAACATACACATACGTACGAACAGATGATCTTACTCACTTATATACAGTCATATAATCGCAAACATATATTATGATATAATGTCCGATACTCATTCAAAACTATATGACCTTAAATACGCAAGGCAACCATACGTATTTACAAAAAGACGAAAAAACAAGCATCAAACACATACACACACATATACACACACGCACCCCCCATATATATATATATATATATATATATATATATATATGTTATGGCTGGAGTATGCTGACTGGAGTACTGGGCCTCTCCTTTTGGGGGGATAGACTTAACACGATCTCTTTCTAACATCCAAGTTTATACATATTTGTATCAAAGATATACACACGAAACACACACTTGTACACACACAATCATACATTATCACTCTCTGATACACACACTATCCAAATGTCTCTCAGAGCTAACACGCGCACACATGCAAACGCACACATACACACACACACACACACACACACACACACACACACACACAAATCCAGCATCCCCCAAAGTTCGTCCCTTTTACTCACCTGGACCTTTTTATAATACATGAGCAAAAGTTACTGATGCTCAAAAGTTTTATGATTCAGATAAAGATGAAAGGAAAGTATTGTTCCAAAACCATTCCCAAAGACCACTCTTCTCCCGTTTCTCTCAATGGAAAGCCGAATGCCAAATCTGGAATGGCTATTGTTATGGGAAGAACCAGCAATGCGTGGAAGTTTCTCCTAAAAAGAATTAAAGGTGCATTTTATATCTTATTATGATTCTCTGTTTTACATGAAGCACCGAAATATCTCAATTCAAGGTAATTGGTGAACTTGCCACTATATATATATATATATATATATATATATATATATATAGATAGATAGATAGATAGATAGATAGATAGATGCAACCAGCGAGTTATCATGTTTTCCCCCTTTCATTGCATACATATATATATATATATTGAAATAAAATGGAGTAAGGATTCTCAACACAAGCACGTTTATGTTTCTGTCATTTTGGGCTTTTTCAGAATTTTTAGACCCTGCTCTAAATCAGCTTAATGTTTGTTGTTGAATGCATCTAACACTTGATGAAAAAAAAGCCATCACACATCAGATATTGTATTACATTTGATCATATTCCTGATTTGTACATATATATATATATATATATATATATATATATATATACATATCGAATACGTGAATACGCTATCTGACAACTTTATTAGGTGGACAATATGGAAATGTTAAGAACTTAGAAATACCAAGAAAACTACCATGTGAAAAATTTATTCGAAAAACCAAGATTAGAAGAGGAAAATGAGCCAAGATTAGAAAGGGGTTATGTTTTTTTTTTTGCAATTGAATGGTCAGTGAAAACGAGAGTCTGATTATTAAGGGATTAGCCTAAATACGAAATATGTTGGTGAAATGAATTTAATTCAAGTCCAGGTATTTCCTTTATGGTCAACCTATTACATACTCATTATATATATATATATATATATATATATATATATATATATATATATATATATATATATATATATGAATAAATACACGCACGTGCACATATATAGATGGATAGTTCATAATGAACTTCCAATTTGTAAAAAATACACAGAGAAAGAAATAGAAAAAAAAATCATCCGTTGTAGATGTTCATTCATAGTGCTCAATATTTAACATGGTAAATAGAGTTGTTGATGTATACAACAATAAGGATTGCAAAGATATGTACACGGTGAATGTTTTGTGTCTAACGTACTCATCAGAAACCGGTGATGTATTCTTTGCAAATGTGAAATTTGCAATTTCATAATTACAAGATTAGAATATTTTGTCGATTGCTGATGAGTGTTTGGCACGAAATGTTAACATTCAACGGGTAAATATCCTTGTGTCTTTATATATATATATATATATATATATATATATATATATATATATATATATATATATCACTGTTCCCCATGTGGCTGATCATAATATTTTGACAGACTCTCACAGGGGTTGACAATGGAAAAAGGTAGTATCTTGATTAGATTTATTCTACTTACATGATTCGCCTTTTGGCTTTAATAGAATTAAATTAAACAATATCAAAATGTTTTTAAAAAATCTCTTACTTCGTCAGTGTTTGAAACAGTTCAAAGCTGTTTATGTAGCCATGAAATGTTAACATTCACGAGTATATATCCTAGTAATCCTTTGATATATATGTGTGTGTGTGTGAGTGTGTGTGTCTATATGTCTGTTTTGTTGTTACTATATGAACATATTTTCATAATTACAAGAACGAAACTTTTTTTAGATATAAGAACAACACTCATTGCCATTGCTGATGAGTGCGTTAGAGACACGAAATGTTAATATTCATAGGGTATATAATCTTATGATCCACTCACACACACACACACACACACACACACATATATATATACATATATATATATATATATATATATATATATATATATATACGAATAGCTTTAAACATCAAAGATGTAAAAGAGATTTTTGCGAAATTTGTGACATTTCAGTCAATTATCTCCAAATATCGGTCACTGCAATTAATGTAGGATTTCAAAGTTTTTTCCATGTTTTACACAGAATTAGAAACTAGTACGTGGGAATGTTTCTTGCAAGAATCATCAGTTTTTTTACCATATTTCAGGGATTTCAAAACAAAACAGTCATTTCTTCTTACCTTCCTGGTAGTATTGATCAAAGCTTCAATTTCCATATTCAGCTTGTTTTATTTTTAGAGCCGTATCACAACACATGTAGTTTATGCATTTGAAATTTAGAATACTTGCAATATTATTCGTTATAGGAACCCTCTATTTACTTCATCGAATCAATCTATTGTATCACAATGCTTTTCTTTATAATAAAATATGATTTATTTGTAATGTAGAGTTAACAGTTATATATATATATATATATAATTGAAAATTGAAAATCATATTAGCTTTGTCTTCTGTAAATAATGCAATTCTAGCTTTAAGAATTAGAGAACGACGTCATGAGGATGACAAAACAACATATTTTCAGACTAAATAAAAAACGTTGAATGATTTGTTAAGAATGATTTTGTCATTCTATTGGCGATATCGTTTAGTCATTTTCTTCAGGAGCAAAATCCAAGAAATAAAATATATTTCAGTTAATCTTGAATACTGTGTTCTAACGGGAATTTCAAAGTAATTAAATCAAAACTAAAAATTAAACCACTTCTCTTGATAAATGGATGAACCAAGAAACTAATCTCATATATATATATATATATATATATATATATATATTTATGGATAGAGAGAGAGAGAGAGAGAGAGAGAGAGAGAGAGAGAGAGAGAGAGATTTTGAATTCAAACCACAAACAGTCTCGCAGAACGACCTATTTACATATGTATATTTCTAATTCCCCTTGACGCTTATTACAATCCTGATTCAATTAGATCTTAAATCAAATAAAGAAATATTGTCGTCACTGATTTGATCATCGACTCACCAAAAAGACGTGTCCGACCAGGGGCGACGTTGCTCAGATTATCCCCCCTTCCGGTCAAATCTGGCAAACCCTGGTCGTCATCTGCTGGCATCTGCCAGTCGAAGAACGGCCATTTTGCTGATTCTATTAAGTCGTGTCAGTGGGTGGCATCCATCGATAATGGCTGGGGGGTGGGGGTCAGGGATGTTGTACCTGGCTGGACATCGGCTGATGCTCCACTGGACAAACAAACAAACAGATCGTTTTTTTTTCAAGTTTAGACGACACATAAACAGATCAGTCTAACCACTGAATAGTAACTGTCAAGCCACCAATGTCTTTTGGCAGCAAACCATGTTGGGGGTGATCAAACAAAACATAGGTGAAGGGATGATCAACGAATAAATTACTTGTCTTTCGTTGAGCTATGATCTCTAAAAGAATTCGAATTTTAAAGAAACAGTCCTGAGCGCTCCAGTACTCAAAATAAGGGATTATTTTAGCATAAACTTATATTATAAACTTGAACCCCACTAAAATCGAACTTGGGAGGAAAGATTTTAAAAAACAAAATAAAATCGTTTTCCCTAGACATAATGAGGGGTGAATTTTCAAATGTTCAACCCTCTAGCTCCATTGCTGTATCGCGTACACGGAATGCATGTATGCGTACATAGATATTTAGCCAGCCAGACCAACATAAAAACTGAAGAAACTTATATTGACAGTATCGGTTGATGGTTTCAAACAAGTCATTATTATGATGAGAGAAAATATACAATGTATACGTATCATTATATTTGGATATAATTGGCAAGTATACACACATGTATATGTGTGTGTGTGTGTGTGCATGTGTGTGAGTGTATGGTTCAGCTTGTTTGAAAGTTAGTGTGTGTGCATATATATATTTATAATTTTCAAGTATAATTTTTGTAAATATATATATTTATATACATATATACTCATGCATATATATATATATATATATATATATATATATAAAAGTATGAATATATATACACAGAAGTATACACAGAAGTATATACACATATTTGATCCCCTTTCCCCTTCCCATACGTGTATGTCTCTCTCTCGTTCGTCATATCACTCATACCTTCATTAAGTATGTGTACACACACACACACACACACACACACACACATATATATATATATATATATATATATATATATATATATATGTATATATATATATATATATGCTAACACAAAAGTGTTTGCATTAACAGATACGTGCACGGCGAGCATTGACGTAATCATGACTCACACATACACTGACATACGTGTACTTTTTGATGAGTATTCATTTGGATATATCGGTACGTGTGTCTCAAGAACTGTGATGTCCACTGAGCAAAGGTCTGGAGAAGGTCAGTTGGTCAAATAACAACTACAGAAAAAGAAACCCAGTGACCTTTGACATTCGCCACTGGATTTACAAGTGTCTACATCTCGGACATCATCGACATGACGGTCAGATCAGATCTGGTATTCTGCTCATGATTAGGAGAACTTCAATGGTTTAGCAACACTGTTCATCGAGTGCTGCATCGAAGATATTACAGAATATTCCAACACCGCATAAATGAATCAGCATAGATCGCGCATGTACCAGAACTAATTGTCAAAAATGATCCAAAGAATAGATATTTAATCTAAAATTATCTTTAAAAAAAGACCAGCGCGAGATTTGAGTATTGTTGGTCTAAAACGACCATAAGAGACTCCCAAGCACTTTTGGGTGATATTTTTAAAAAGCCATTTTCAGATGGTACATAGTGGCGTTCTCCTGCAAATTCTCAAGGTTGTAGCCCCAGAAATGTGACTAGGAGCACCGGAGACACACACACACATACGCTATTCCTATTTTTTGCTCTCTAAACAAAGCGATTAGAAGCAAAATGTTTGTTTGTTCAAATACTTATGCCAAGTACCAAATATATATAAGTAAACGATAGGGAATAATACAGAATCAGGAATAAAAGTATATAGATACTTTATTTGTTATTTGATTGATCAATTCATACATGAATTAATTACTTTGATACACATATTTCAGAGGGCGCTCCCATCTCCAGTAGTATGTTAATACCTTTTAGTGGTTTAAAGGTTTCCGTAGGAAACACATTTAAAATCAGATTTTTTGCTTTGAAAACAAAAATGGAAATCCGGAAAGAGGATTCAAGGCGAGTCATAATGGTGAGTCCAGACTGTATTGCGTGTGTGAAAGAACCTCTGGCGGTACGGTTGGATATTCTGGTGGAAGTAATAACAGCATGTTCTTAGGAGTGAAGAATTTATTAGGCTCTTTGATTTGGTCGAAAATATTGCTATCGAGCATCGATTTGCCGAAGTGGGCTCTCAGCTTACTTCATCTAAATAAGTCATTAAGGTCCTTATTAAGGATATTCTTGTTAAAGTGTAAGGGGCGAGGACAGAATTTCTGGACTTCATTCCCTTCTGAATTCAAATTTAAGAAGTTGTAGAGGGATGGTCTTTGTGGTGCCGAGAGTTTTCATTTTTCGTATTAATGGAATTATTCTTGTTACTGGGTTTGTCTAAGCAATTTTGTTTCTCTTACTAGTTTTAGTCTTCGTGGGGATATGTATATCATTCATCTTAATGTTGGCAATTCTACTAGGTATAATGCTGTCTGTGTATATTATGCCTATCTTGTGGCTAGGAAGGACATTGGTCATTGTTGGGTGTATAGATAGTTGATTGGGGATGGGTAGTGAAGATTTGATGGTTTGTATAAAAGGTTGTTTGTTTGAGATTTTTTGTACAGTGTGGGTTGTTAGTTCTGAGTGTTGTAGTGTGTTTCAGTTTTTAGTACTTGTTCGTTGGGATATTGTCGAGTTGATTTTCTTCTCAGTATTGATGTTAATGATGTTTTATATATATATATATATATATATATATATATATATATATATATATATATATATATATATATATATAAATAAACTACAATGTATTATTCAGAAACTTATCTTGGCTGATCTCCTGTCATTACACGCTTAATGTATCAATCGCCTGAGACAACATGAACAGAATAAACAGGTAAAGAGAATTGGGCTGCAGTAGGAATCGAACCTACCACCACGAGGGTAGTCGCTACGTTTGAAACGATGGACTCTTACACAGTGACGAATTTAGTTACATTATAAAATCTCAGATGAAATTGATAAAGTGCTCAATATTATGGTTAAAATTCTTATTTTAAAGCTTTCATATATTTGTATGTTTTTATTTTATACCGTATTTCGCTATTTTCTGACAAAATGTTTAAAAACGTAGCTAAATACAGTATATATAGATAGAAAGAGAAAGAGAAAAAGAGAGAGTGTGTGTGTGTGTGTTTGTGTGTGCATGAGCAAATGACACAGTGTGAGGGAGCGGGTATTTGATTCAAAGTCTCCCTCTGAGAAATGTTCTGAAAATAGATTCTGAGATGACGTAATTGGCAGGAGTGTCCAAGCGTGTATAAGCAGAACATCGGAGAGCACAGCATGAATTTTTTCATTTATTGGCTTGCAAGGAAACAATCCTTCCATATATATAAATATACATATACATATTTATATATATATATAAGAATATGATAAAGTTACAAACTTGCAACACAAACGTGTTCATGTTTCTGTCTTGTTTGGGCTACTTTGGGCGAATAATCCCTACATAGGACAATTTTTTAGGGGAGGTCTATTTTTCTAGGGTGCAGGATCTTCCACTTATTCTATTTATATACCTTTTCTTTTTCTTTTAATGGTTGGGCATCGATTGTTATTTTTTTCTATTTTGTGTAGTGGAGATATCGAGCTTGTTCGTTGTTATAAATCATGAATTAGCATGAGATGGCGTGGGCATTTCCTTTATCAGTATGTTGTTAAACCATCAGCTCTTTTTGATATGATTTCTCTCGGAGAGTATCTCACTTAAATCTTTTCCCAGTGTTAGGGTTCAAATTTATATAACATTAGTTCTTGATTGTTTATTCTTGTCTGATTGTCTGTATTAGTTCCTTGGAAATTAGTATTGTACCAAGATGCACGATTTTCATGGCTATACAAAATTACATAAATTCAGTACAATAAAATTCTTAAATAATTGGTTTCCAAACAAATTCGGACCTAGAAAATGTTTGATACCCAATGATTACGCAGGCAAACGATAGTTCACATGACTTACTCGAATCAAAAGTATGTTTGTACTCTAAAAGTTAGCAAAAGAAACAAAAAAAACAATTGTCTTGATTTTTCACCAAATAAATTGATATGTGTCCAGAAAAGTACGAATATGTGCATATTTTTCAATCTTAAATTGTATTCACGTAGTTAAAATCATTTTAATAATCGTTATTTCCGTAAAAACAAAACAAGAACTTATTTTCTCAAAATATAATCCGAATCTTTGATTTATAAACAAATCTTTCTAAAAATTCTCATCTTCCTTTATAAAAACATCCTGAATATTCAATTTAGATACGAATCAAGCCATTTGTTCATCAGACGAAAGATGGGAAGTTTGAAATACTACAATTTAATATTTAAAAAACTGAAGCAAAAAATACACAAAGAAGAGACCAGTTTTAAGTTTGCTTTCAGCTTGAAGCATTCTACGTTTCTTCAGGCAGTAACTGACAAAAAAGTCGTTTGGAATTAATTTTTGCGATTATTTTTGGAGCTTTCCAACAAACGTTTCTGGAGGCCATTTTTAGATTTCTGAGTAGCGCCACCCAAGAAAGATTTTGCCTTGTCTGCGGTCCGGTTTATTTTATTCTATTTTTTTCAATTTTATTTTCATTGTTGTTGTATTTTGATTGGGGGTAAAAGAAAGACGTATAAAGAAATGGAAGAAAAAGAACAAAAAAAAAATGAATCGAAAGAAAAAAAAAAAAGGAAGAAATGTCCGAAGAAAGGAATAGAGAAAAAGAAAAAGAGGGAATAACTAAAGAGAGAAAGAATGTGAACAATGAGGGATAAGGGTAAAGAAATGAAGGAAAGAAGATAGAAAGGGAGGAGAGAAGACAGGGAGGAAGAAAAGGGTGAATAGTGAAAAAAAGAAGAAAGGAGAAAATGACTTATAAAAAAAAAGGAAGAAAGAAAGAATGGAAGGAAATGTAAGTAATGAAAGGAAACATGGGGAAAGAGAAAGAAAGAAAAATACAGAAAGAAAGAAGAAAAAGAACGAAAGAAAAGGAGGAATGAAAGAAAATAAGGAAGAAAGAAGAGAAGAAAGAGAAGAAAATATCTTCGATTTTTTAAAAATATTATAACTACCAACACCAATAGATACATAAATACATAGCCAGCAAGACCAACTTAAAAACTGAAGAAATCTATGTTGACAGTTTTGGTGGTAGTTTTGTTTGGAGATTTCTAACAAAATATATCCGTTTCTCTATATTGGATGAAATTTTTTTACGTTAAAATCTCATGTAATTCTGCTCTCTCATGGTATAAAATCTATAAAAAATGGATCCCTCTTATATGTGATTTAAATAGATTTCAACTTTTGATAAGTCTGAGAGAATATCTAGCGCCAAGGAATCACTTGCAGCTTATCTGATCATTTTTTTGTTTTTAGATATATCCAAACATCTCGATGAGAAGCTTCTTGATAGGTCGGTCGGTTGGTTCAATTTACGTTAACCAACAGAAAAAAGAAGAAAATGTGTGACGAGATTAAAAGAACATTTCTTCTGGTCAATATATAAAGTATCAAGTGTTTTTTTTTTTTTTACATTGCTGCGAAGTATCGATGACTATTAATCGCTAAAACTGTCTCAAAAATGGTTGAAATCAGATGAACTTTTCAGTATGCATCTGACTTTGTTGCTAAAAATATTATACACATATATTTATTTAAATCCCACTTATCAAATAAAGTAACCATACGCCAAGACTCCAGACTCCAAGAGATCAATTCAAATGAGAGTTTACATATAATATAACGCAACTTGTAATAATTCTGTCAGATCATATATCCATTTCTTAATATATACGCTACACACATGCACACACACACACGTACACACACACGCACACACACACACACATATATATATATATATATATTTCATATATTCATATATATATATATATATATATATATATATATATATATATATATATATATATATAAACACACACTTCGGCTTCAAATTATCTTTTAATTTTCATTGAATTATCTTTTACACATCTTTCATTAAATCATCTTTAATACATCTTTTATCGAACTATCTTTAATACACCTTCCATGAAAACTTTCATACATCCTTCCTTAAATTATCTTTAATACATCTTTTTTTAAATTATCTTCAATACAATTTTCATCAAATTATCATTAATACATCTTTTATCAAATTATCTTTATTACACCCTCCAAGAAATCATCTTTAATACGTCTTTCATTGAATTATCTTTCATACATCTTTCATCAATTTTTTTTTTTATACATCTTTCACCAAATCATCTTCATTAAAGTTTTCATTAAATCATCTTTGATACATCTTCCATTAAATATAACAGACAAGAAGCATCTTTTTGATCTTTTCCAATTTTCTATGAAATATGCACTAGTCATGATATCAATAACTTCAGCACAATGACTACATACATACACACACACATATATATATGTATATGTGTGTGTATGTGTGTGTGTGTGTGTATCGTCCTAAAAAACTACCAAATTTTTATTAGAGCTGATTCTGTTGGGTGGCACACTAAGTATGTATGTATGTATGTATGTATGTATGTATGTATGTATGTATGTATGTATCAGGCGTATAAGCTGCATCAATAGAACTTGAGAAAATTTAAATGTTCACTCCTCACTTTGTCAGGAGAAGAACAGTCTTTTTTGATCTTTCAAAATCTACCCCTAAATATTTTTAAGGGGGTTCAGTTTGCTATGTAAGTTTATGCCAAACTGATCCCTTCGTTTGTGTCTGCTTGTTTTATGAGAATTCAGACTTTTTTAGTGATCACTACCCAACAAAATGTGAGTGAAGTAACATTCATCGATCTCCAACTTTTCCATATTTTCTTGTTGATTACCCCTAACACTGCATGTTGCCAAAAGACATTGGTTGCCTGATGGTTTATATTGAGTCACAATTGTACAAATCAGGGATGCAATATAATATAATGTAATGCAATAACCGATGTATGATGGGTTTATTTCAGAGAGTGCTCGATACATTCAACTTTAAATATTAAATATTGAGTCGGTATCGTGTAGAGCTTGGAATATATTCGCCTGAAGAAGCTCAAAGAGGGCAGAAATATAAACATGTTTATGTAGCAAATCCTCATTCCATTATATATATATATATATATATATATATATATATATATATATACATATATATATATATATAATGTATGTATATATATATATATATATATATACACATGTATATATATATGTATACACACACACACATATATATATATATGTGTGTGTGTGTGTGTGTGTGTGTGTGTGTATGTGTGTGTGTATTTGTATTTGTTTTTTTTATTAAGTATGATTGTACGATAACATGTGCTGCCGAGACAGCACCAAAGATAGGAATCGTGTATGAAATGTTGTCAAGGCATTAATCATTTTTTATTTGGGTCGGGTGTAGCCGTTGGGTGTATTGAACCGCAACACGTTAGTTGAGCAGACAAAGGGGAAATCGAACAGAAGACACGACAATCACGTGGAAGCCAGAACCATTTTCTTAACATGTTTCTTGATAAAATCTTCTTGACATTTTATGTTTGTATTATTTCCCTAATATTTCTTTGCAGATATCTTTTTTTTTTTCTTTGTTTATTGTCTTAGGTTTCTATCAATCTTTTCTTTGTGCATTTCCCTTTGGAAAAGATTTTGTGGGGACAGGTAAGGGATTCTGCTTATTAGAAACCGTCGTCAAATACTGTCACTAAAATTTTCGTTATCTTCATTTGGTTCGGGTTGGCTTGCTGGCCGAGCTGATGCAGCTACAGGGGTGAAAATTCAAACATTTACTTCTTAATATGTCTTGAAGAAAAAGTTTTTTCACACCCACTTAAAAATATAAGTTTTAAGTGGGGGAGGGGGGGGTCAATTCACAATGCAAGTTTATGCTAAACTGGTCCATCCGTTTTATTTTGTGTGGCTGCATACACGCTGGTTTCTTTTTTCTTCTTTTTTTTGAATATTCGGACCTACTGCAAATGGCAAGAGAAATAACTTATTTTGATGAACCTTTCATCCATTTTTTTAATTGGTCACCCCCAACATTGCATGCTGCCAAAAGACGTTGATCATTTGACGGTTTGTGTTGAGTGACAAACCAGACTCGTTTCTTTCTCATCTTATCTCATTTTTATCTTATCAAAATATTTTCTCGTTGCTTGTTTTTTTTTTTTTTATTGGTTATTGAACGCTCATTGCTTTGAAAGTTGGGGGTTAGGAATCGCAGTACCAGTATGAATGAAAGAGGCTTCATTTTTTTCCTTGAACATTCGGGTATCTTTGCCGTAATGCATCAGGCTTCTGAATTTGGCGATTTTTTTATGGATAAAGTCGCAAGATTTATTGAGAATGGCTATTGGCTAAATTTAATTTCTAGGTCGAAATTACACTGATAAGATATTGGGAAAGTAGACACACTTACATGCCCTAACCCCAAACCTAACTACAAACTTTAATACAAAACCTACTAACTAACCTTAAGACTAATCCTACTACTAAACATAACGCAGCATTCTTACCATAACATTGGACATACCCACAACCTACTAACCCTAACAGTAATTTCATCTGCAAACCCTAATACCAAATCTAACTACTAACACTAACACCACTAATACCTACTAAACTTAACGCTAACCCTACCAACTGACCCTAACCGTAAACCTACCTACTAATACTTACTGACCCTAAATACTAATCCTGTAGTCGGGTACGTTTCGGCAAGATGGGGTATCTTACAGAGTCAACGGAGAACATTATTTGAACAACAATAAAAAAAATCTCAGTACTTTCAGTCATTCAGAACGGCAGATTCAAAATTTAAAACCACCGGAGTGATGCAAGGTTTGCCGAAACATTTTTATCAAGATACCACACACATGATTAAGAACACAGGGTCCTCTCTGATAGTGTAATGGTTAACATATTTAATATTGTAACGTAGCTTAGGCATAGAGATTCCCAAAAAGGTATTGTATGCCAATATCAGATGATGATCAAGGAGTACATGAATAATTAAGTGAATGAATGAAATTAAACATTAATTTATATCTAATGCACAGTTTTTTTTGAAGATCTATGTCTAACCTACTACATATTAAAATTTCAGCCCTCTAGGTCAGTTTTTAAGGGTTTTAGAACAAAAAAGGCGAACCAAAGCTAAATTCATAAAACCTTCCGTCTACATGAATAATTTAATGAACAAATCAAATCTAACATTTGTTTACATTCAACATATAGATTATTTAAAGCTTGATGTCTGAGCAACAATATATCAAAAATTTAGCTCTGTTAGTCTGTGTTTGAGGGTTTCAAAGCAACAATCCAAACCGAAGCTAAATTCATAAAATAGAACTTAGTGGTTATCTTTACTTCAGCCTAGTTTTTAGCGGCTACTCGTTTCATTAGCTCTGCCTAATGGCTAGGCCTGTCGAGCCTTTATCAGAGTACGTTTCGAAAACACAGTCCTTACTCCATATGCCTCTCACGGCGGGGTTTGATTCGCCTGGTCTGTGATAAGAGTTGCCCGTTTCCTAGACTGGTCTTCCATCAATCTGAAGAGCCTCGATATTTACCCATATCAGAGATATAGAGAGAAAGAGATCCGTACCATTCTTAAAGGCACTAGTGCCTTAGCCGTCGATTGAACTCGGTTTGCCGATTCCATCCTCTATGTCCTCAACTGTTAAGCAATCCCCATCTCCCCTCCTACCGAGTAACCACCTTAATGGAATAAAGACGATTATGTTTCAGGGGATGAAACAAAATGAATTATCCTAAAGACAGTGGTGTTATCACGTAGAATCCATGAAATACCCGAACAATGAAAGAGATCGCTAAAGTCTATTAATCAAATTAAGATAAGAAATCGTGGGCTTTCGAAAAACAACTTAAGTCTACGCTGTAAACCAATCGCAGGTTCAACAATGCCATTTCAATGGGATAGTAGAAATTATGCTATTGTATCTTTAGAAATTATATCTGCATTTCCCGTCATTTTTTTTCACTCTCTCTCTTTACCTAATTCACATTTTGTGCC
>OY735204.1:5459572-5469572 GCA_963457665.1 Thysanoteuthis rhombus | reverse complement strand
GATATTCCCCTAATTCGTTCTGAATGAAAATATCGTGCCCCTAAAACCCTAACAACAACCTTGTAAAGAGTGTATCAATTACTGCATATGCATATATACAAATAGATAATGTAAAAAATGAATAGATAATAATCTCGTTATAATTCACCAAATGTTTGCATGTCCGTCTATCTGTTTTAAAATAAGCGCCAAGGTGCTACATATAGATATGAATAATTATGAATGAAATCTGAATGACCGAGGATTACTCTATGAAATTCGTTGTTTTTTTTGAAGATACTTTGTTTAGAGTTTTTTTTTTTTTTTTTTTTTTGTAATTTTGGACCTCCCTGTAAGAGGAATTTTGTTTTAAGAGCCTTTCATAATGCGAGATCCCTACTGTATCTATGGACTGTGCAATGTCATGATCGTTATCGGGATTGACGGTGAAGTGATTCCCAGTGTGTTCTCCATGTTTTTTTTTCAATTTTTTTCTTCATCTTGATACAGCCAGTAATTAATTGGCCTTTGATATATCTTATTTTCCATTCCTACTGGAGTTACAAATTATCATCCTCATCCACACCGAAGTAGGTGGGGGTATCTGTCGATGATCATATCATGAAATATTTGTCTGAGAAACCCCCGCTCAGTAATATTAGAAAATGTCACCAAAACTGTCAACAATTTTCAAATTGATCCAACTGGCTAATTATGTATGTATGTATGTATGTATGTATGTATGTATGTATGTATGTATGTATGTATGTATGGCATTTAAACATTTGCGTCTTATTATATCTACAAAAAAAAACTTTTTAAAAATTGTCCCTCAGAATAGGTTTTTATGGAATATTTAATTTGCAATGCAAGTGTATGCTAAATTGGTCCATGGTTTTTGCCGGGCTACGTTCATGGTTGTTTTTTTTTGTTTCAATTTTTTAGTAATCTAACAAAAGGTGAGGAAGTTACTAATTTCTTTTTACACCCATTTTTCCATTTTCGTTTTGATTGCTCACCCCAAACACAGCACGCTGCTAAAAGATGTTGGCCATACGACTGTTTCCATTGAGTGACAAACTACACTTGTTTATGATATCTTTTTGAAAGAGAAGTTAGTTGGGAAGAAAGATACATGGTTGTTATTTATTCACAAAAAAGGTTGAGTCCCTTTTGCCACGACTCGAGCATAAGCACCCTATTCCATTCTTATCCTTGTTCCTAACATTGCAAGGGTAGGTCGGGAGGAAGATAGGCAATGTCATCGCATGAGGTGAAATGCGATGGTCTGAAGGTGAAAGGTCTAGAGAATTCGTCGTGAGTAAAAGAGTTGTTTTTTAAAAATTATTTTAATCATTTGCTGCATCGCCTTTGTAACTTGAGGAATGGTGTTGTAATACAATGAAATAATCGTTTAATTCCTTCTCCAAGAGGGATATCTTTTCTATCCTATTGTCTTGATGTAGTATTGTTTTCATCTTCATTTTTGAAAATACGTAATTATTTTCCGAACACAAAAATGCATAATTATTTTCCCAACACCCTAATATGTCTAACGACGGACACTAAAATGATGATGATGATGATGATGATGATGATGATGATGATGATTATAAGTAGAAAGTACATAAAAAAAAACTTCTCATCAGTGCAAAGATTTTATGGACAACTTGTTCTATTGAAACTTTCTTTTTCTAAACTTTTCATGCTGCAAAGAAATCTACAACTAACTGAAAATTCAGTGTTTTTTAACAGGCAATACACCTGCGTGAGATTTTAACAGTTAATTTTTCTTTGTGATGACCTCAGGAAACATCAATGGCATTTTGTCCAGGTGTATAACAGGGTGATGAATGTGGAAAAGCTGGAATTAGGCTGTAGTGTAAGAAAATAGACTTTTTTTCTGATTTTTTCTTTTATTCATTTTTCATTTTCTCCAAAAGGAAAATTCTTTTTTTTAAACCCAATTCCGTCTGATCATCTGAAAGTCCGCAAAGCATTGTGTTTATATTTATATATATATATATATATATATATATATATATATATATATATATATATATATATATATATATATATATATATATATATATATATATATATATATATATATATATATATTCTGTATAAATATGAAAAACATTTGAAAGGTTCAATCAATTACATTAACAAGTATTAAGAAATAATTGACTGAAATGACATAGGTTTTGGGAAAAAAGTTTTTTAAAAACATATTCAGTATTCAAAGTTGTAAAGCTTTGTAGACTATCTATAAACATAAATATAAAAACATATGTTCTTCGCGCTTAAAAGTACTAAAGTTAACATTTTGTTGAACCAATAAAGAATTATGTGGTAGAATGAAAAAAAAACTTCAAACAGTGCAATTTATGGTATAGTGTCGACCTCGAATGTTTCTTTAAAGGCAAAATGCTCCTTAGAACTCCAAGTGATCACCACGCTTTGAAATAATCAGATATATTCATTTCAATATCTCATAAAGATAGCGGATGTTAATACGTACTTATAATCATGCATACATTTTTCTTTTATGCTTGATTAATATATTAATCCATGATAGAGAAGTGTGGCAAATCCTGAGGAAGGTCTATGCCCAACGATGGACGTTAAAAGACTGATGATGATGAACATATTTATTGATTTGATAAATTGAATTTGACTCTGTTAACTCTGAAGTGATTTGAAAAAGTTTGCTTTGTCATTCTCAGACTATGGATTTAAGGTTTGAGGATTCTTCGAATTTTTTACACTGGGCCGTATTGATATTTTGCCCTTCTAACGGGATATTTTATGAATGAAATGGTGAGAAAAAAGAGGACGCATCATGAGTTGGAAGGAGTTCGGTAAATAAGAAGAAAGCTCGGTAATTTGCTGCATTTGACGTATTTCGTTTAGTAGATCCAGCGCCAGGTCGGTTTTTACCTTGTTCTATTTTGGAACTCACCTTACAACGTTCAGTAAATAATAATCATAAGAAGGGGTTGGGCACTATCTTAGTTTCATGATCCAGTCTTTTGATGCAAGTAGTTCAAGGCCAAACTGTACTATCTGTTCTTCTCAGTCAACGAAGCATTACATTAATCTCCCGTTTTCAACCACAGGCATTATTATTGTGGAATTTCAGTTGCTTTTTTTTATTAATTTTAATTTGATTTAAATTTGATTTGTCTTTAATTGACAGAAAAAGTTCGATTATGGTCGTATTTCATTTTTTTAAAACCGCTTCTAAAATTTCTGAACTTGAATTAAAGTTCGCAGGTTTAGTATTTTGTAAGAGGTAAATAGCCATGCTTGCTACTTGAAACAGAAAATTTGAGCAGAACCCGATGGACTATACTTCAATAGTAAGTAGATTCCAAAAAGGTGCTATCTTTGAATCTTTAGGAGTACGCAGAAAACTTGTTTACCTTAGAGTATAACTGTCAATACCCTGTACTAACCGAAAACTCTTTTTAACATACTTAGTGTTTGTGAAACAATTAGCGTTGTGCAATGAGAAGCAAAAAATAAACAGAGCTCTCAGAGTAATTATTTTGAAATTTATGGATAAATATATTACCGTCTCTTTTTATAACCTCTCGAAAAAAAAAAAAAAGAAAAAATTCAACCATTGCCTAAAGGATGATTTCTTTTCTTACAACATTTAAACCCCCAAAGGAGAAATTCCTCTAGGTTTGAGCTTACATGAAAAAAAGCCTCTCAGATTTTATGCTAAAAAGAAATTCCGTGTGCCTTCTGAAGTACGAATACTTGTAGTACAAACAGTACCGAAATTCTAGATATCTTGGGAAGAAGGCAAATTCAGGAAGGGGGCGGGGGCACCCTGAGTCACTGTCCTGGATGACACCAATCCCTGCAACACCACTGGTAGTTGGTAAATGGAATAGATTACCGGAATATGTAGTGCTATCAACAAATGTAAATGAGTTTTTAAAAAATCATGATGTTTATTGCGATACTGTCAATGTTAAACAATTGAGATATTGTGTAAAAATGACAATACGATATATGCTTTTATATACAATTCTATACTTTTCTTTCATGCAAGATTTGAATATGAGACGTAACATGTAAAGGTGAAATAGCTAACGATTGAAAAATTTCCAGAAAACGTCTGATTAGTCACTCGATAGAAACCATCACATGACCAAAGTCCTTTGACTGCATGTGAGGGTGAGTGGTTAAAAAAAGATGATGATCAATGAATGAGTAAGTACCTTCACACGCCTCTTGTTGGGCAGTGATCACTAAAAGTCTAGATTAAAAAAAACAAGCAAACATGAATACTTCTGGTCACCAACTGGGGGATCGGTTCAACATAAATTTACATTACAGATTGAACCCCTCATTATAGATATTTTAAAAAGTTTTTTTCCTCGACTTAATGAGGATTGAATGCTGAAAATATCTGCTATCTAGCCAAATTGGTGTAGCCTGTACGCATGATAAATACAGATATACATAACCAGCCAACCAGCCAGGCCAACTTGGAAACTAAAGAAACCTTTGTTAACTCTTTTGTTGACCTTTTTTTAACGGTATTAGTAAAGTAATACATAGAGTGTCCAATAAATTGATGAGAGGGTAGGATTTACACTTCCGTAAATTTTATATTTCAATATTACAAACGCAGCAAAACCAATTAAAATGATTGCATCGTGCGCTATCCTCATTCGTGCATCCATTCCTTCAGATTGTGTATGCCATGTCTATTTCATTGATGAAATGTATATTTGATGATACTGGCACGAACCTGTATCCAAGTTATGGAAATCACTTCCAACATCTTTTGTTAAGTTAGAATACATGAGCATTTAGTAGTGGCGGGCACAGCTAATGAAAACAGTAAACTGATAAACCGCTAAGGATTTAGCGGAAGCTAAGATAACTGCTAACCGCTAACTTTTATTGTATGAATTTAGCTTCAGTTTGGTTCTTACTGCTCTAAAACCTTCAGAAACGGACCAAGAGAGCTGAAAATTTACTCCACAGACAAATAAAAGTGAACCAGTGTTTGATTTGATTTGTTCATTTAATTACTTATGTACACCTTAATTCTCATTGAGTATTGACCTGATTGATTGTTATACCAATTAGGGGAGCTCTATGTCTATACCTTAACGTTTTAAAATTTCAGTTCTCTATATCAGTTTTGAAGGGTTTTAGGACAAAAAATGAAGCATACCATTTATTTAAAGCTCTATGTCTGAGCTCTAATATAATAGAATTTCAACTCTTTAGATTAGTTAATTGTGTTCAGCACTAGTAATTAGCATCTTTTTGTAATTCATGTTTTTAGTTTTAAATAAAAGTTGTCGAGAAGATAGTTCCATCTTTTTTTTTAAACACTCTGTAAATATACTAAAATATCTCTATCAACTGTATAAAGTCAAAAATAACGGCGATTCTAAAAAATGTTATAAGCCTTAAGCGGGAGATGTACTTATGTATTTAGTTATAAAATCAAAAGCGCCATGTTTACTAAGATATGAAAATTGCTGGGGAAAAATTGAACAAATAAAATTCAAGACTTATCTTTTGGACATATACTCACACACACACACACACACACACACACACACACACATATATATATGTATATATATATATATATGATGTATGTATATATACATAGATATATGCTCATATATATACATATAAATGTATATGTTCATATGTATATACATATAAATGCATGTATATGTTTATATATATATATATATATATATATATGTTCATATATATATTCATTCATAAATATGTATACGTATATATATATATATACATATATTCATGTGTATATATGTTCATACATATACATTTATGTTCAAATATTCATATATGTATATATATATATATATATATATATATATATATATATATATATATATATGTGTGTGTATGCATATATATTCATATATACGTGAATGCATATATATACATATATCTACATATTTGCACACACACCTATACATATATGCGTATATATATTCATATGTATTCATGTATATATATATATACATGCACACATATACATCTATATTCATATATGTGCGTATACATATGTATTTATATAAGTACATCTGTATTCATATATATGTGTGTGTGTGTGCGTATTCTTGTGGATATGAAGTGATCTGACGGAATGTAAATAAAAATGATAATTTGAAGGTGGAAAAAAACTCAAGAGATAGGCGTTACATCTCAATTTTTTTTCATTATTCTCTGGGTGTATTTTGATGCATCGTGACAACACCCAGCCATCTTTTTTAGAGAGAAAAATTTGCAGCAGTTCATAGAAGGAAAATGTCTGTGTGAATGTTTGGTGCTGAAGAAAAGAATGTGAATATTTCTACGATTAGGGGTTGTTTGTTCCCCGTCTCTGCTGATGTTTAGCTTAGATGAAAAAAGCAGTTAAGGGCTACAGTGGTGATTCTCAGGGAATGTAGGTTTTCTTATATTAATTATAGGATGGAAAATGGTTTTAAAACGGAATCATATGACTACATTTCAGTACTAACATACAACGTATTGGCTTGCAACTGACAGTTGATTTGAAAAACGGTACACCATCCCTTCATGAGAGGTGACCGCACCACCTCTCCATACATGTATATAAACGTTTATGTATTTATTTAATATATATATATATATATATATATATACATATATATATATATATATATATATACATATGTTCATATGTATGGATGCATATATATATATATATATATATATATATGTGTGTATATGTGTGTGTGTATGTGTGTGTATGTGTGTGTGTGTGTATGTGCGTGTGTGTGTGTGTGTGTCTGAGTATTTGAATATTGAGCTACCCTTATCTTGAAAATCGCTTGCTCAGGCTGGAGGAATATTCTGCACACAGGCCCCACCGTATATTGTTATACTGCTCCGGATATCCCCCTCAAATAATCTTTGCTCACGAAGCCAAGCCATCTACATATACATATGTAGGAACATATATATATATATATTTATATATATATATATATATATATATATATATATATATATATATATATATATATATATATATGTGTGTGTGTGTGTATATATTAATGTATATATTCTTATATGTTGATACATGTGTATAAATATATATATGAATACATGCATGCATACATACATATATATATATGTATATATATATATACATGTATATTTATTTACATATGTACATGAATGTATGAATATATGCATATATGTGTGTGTATATATTTACATATGTACATATATGTATATAAGTATATGCCTTCGTATACATATCTATATGTATATACATATACATATATATATACTGTGAACAATATATATATATATGCACACACACATATATATACACACACCCCCACCCACACATATATGCATATATATACATATATATATATATATATATATATATATATATATATATATATATATATATATATATATATATATATATATATATATATATATATAAGAACAGGTTCTAGCATGTACCTGCTGATCGTAATCTGGCAGTCCTTGTCATTTTTGCCTGGATGACAAACTTCAACAAGCTTCCAAGCGTAAATATATTAAATTAAGAAAATAAGAAATCCCGAAATTCTCACTACAGGATTAAGTATTAAAAGTTTTGTTATCTCGTTTGTTTTGCTAAAAAAATCACCAAAAGTTCTGAAAATCTTGCCTAACTTACTATCAGTGATTTCGTAATGAGATTTCCACGTCAAAACCCTGTCTTTGCAAATGTTTCAAGACTTGGCTTCAAAGAAAGAATGGGCAAATTTTTACATTTTATTTACATATAAACTTATGTATATATATATATATATATATATATATATATATATATATATATATATATATATATATATTATAAGTAATTGATAACAACTAATTTGGCTAAATTTTGACATTCTTTTGGATCATTTTATAGAAAAGACAATTTGCTGATTATCAATATTTCCTATTTTTCCACCTTTATTCGTGTTTTTTGTTTTTGTTTTTTTTTTATAATAAAATATTACCATTTGGAAAATGATATAATTATACTTTATATGAAAACAAAAATTGGGTACTGATCGTAAAGTATCATGACTAATTTGTACCCTCTTCACAAATTGCAGTATGAATCAGAAAATGTTAAAATCAATCTGTTATTGTTTATTTGGTTAAATTAGATAAAATAAGATATTCTATCATGTTTGTTCTTTTGAATGGCATATAATAATAGTGAAGCATATTAGAAAGATATCGTATGCCAGATATTCTTTATATATTCAGGGTACTGTGAGACGAAGCGTACATCGATAACAGAAGTATATTTCATGAGATAGTTCGATTACAACAATTTAGAACTCCTTTTTCTCAAAACTATATTTTTTGACCTCAAGTTAGCTCTCCTCCCTCTTTTATGGACTAATTTTCAAGAGAAAAACGCTATTTTGTCGAGAAATGTGTTCCCAAGACACTTCTAGCAGTTTTTTTCCCAAATCCATTTTGAAAAATCAAAATTTTGATATTTATTTCATTTTTTCAAAAATACCCCCTACCCACTGCAAAACTTGAAAAAAAAAAATCCCTCGGGAAGAAAAATGTATTTATATGTCAAGTGCATGGATTCAAATTTCAAATTTCTATCTTTTACCAAACTTTTAAATACGCTCACCCAAAAATACCAATGAATAAAAATAAATGAAAATAATGCAATCGACCAAAATTTTAATCAAAACTTATTCATTTATTTATTTTAAGGTAACCAAATATCATAACATGACCAGCCCATTGCCATTTGGGTTTTTCTGATGGATTTTTTCGAGCAAAAGAAACAATTGAAGTTGTGTCTGTTTCTCGAACGATCCATTAGGACCCAATGGATTCTTTGGATCGTGTAATGGTTAGCACGTTTGCACAAACACACACACACACACACACTCACACACACACAGAGGAAGTCACTGGTCTGATTCCTGGTACGGGCGAAGAGCCTTGGAAAATCTTCATTGCTCTCATTTGCCTGTGCAGTCAGCAGCAGATTGAGTACACTCAAAGCTATGTGATTACGGTGAAAGGTACGCAAGCTGCAGCATTGTAGGTGACTCTTGGTCGAGCGAAGGCAAGAGGACCCTCCCCTCGATATAAAAAAAGGGTGACTGTAGTACTGGGTCCCACAAATCCACTGTAGCTATCGACAAGATAATGAGTTCACAACGGTGGACTCCGTCTCGTATCCGACCGCTGAGTAAGTAAGTAATGGGACAGAAGCACGCCAACTGACTTGGTTGGTAGGATGGAGAAATTGACCCTTGCATTTCTCAAGGGCATCAGTGCCAAGTGACGTAAAGTGTTTTAGCCGGAGTTTGAACTCTACTTGGGCTAATTTAGATCTTAGAAGTGGGATACGAGTCGACCTCTCAGTCCACCGTTAAGTCTTTGGTCATTGGACCAAAACGTGTAACTAAAAGCTCTAAATTGTAAGTAAAAATAAGCAGGTTTCTATGAGGTGTATATATGTGTGCATATGTGTACGTGTGTGTGTGTGAGAGAGAGAGACAGACAGAGAGAGAGAGAGAGAGAGAGAGAGAGTTGATGTCTTTTAGTGTGCGGTGTGGCCAAGCTGTTAATGAATTAATTGGATATGTTTGTGTGCCTTCATCCTTCTTGAATGATTCAGGGATAGTTGGTTTCATTCGGTTTTTCTTCCATCTAATCAAGATCAAAGGACTTTAATGTAGCTGGAAATGCTTATCAAAACAGACTCTGTATACCTGCATATACACATACCAACATAATCGCCATCTTGACAGTCAATATCAATGTATTCTGGTTATATGTTTGTCTGTCCGTCTATCTCAATGTTCTTTTCCATCAATATCGAATCACCCCAGCTTAACAAATGGTCCGCTTGACCAATCAACCAAGTGGGCTACAGATAATCCTCTCTTCGTCCGTCTGTGAGTGTGTGTCTATTTGTCCGTCTGTCTCCGGGTTGTTT
>OY735204.1:5262072-5454572 GCA_963457665.1 Thysanoteuthis rhombus | reverse complement strand
TAGATCCCATTAGTTCTATAAAGGAGAGTATACAATCAATGCATTCTCCAGATAGTCACCTATAGAGCTGTAATGTGGAACCTAATCAAGAGACCCGCAAACTGAGAAGCATTTAACGTGCGCATGGGAAAATCGTGCTCAACCTCACGTGGAGAGATCACAAGACAGCACAGTACATCAGGGAAAAACAGGAGTCCGTGACATCATGGAATTTACTAAAAATCTCAAATGGCAATGGGCTGGTCATGTTACAAGAATGGCAGACAACCGCTGGATATCACTACTCACAACATGGATCCCCATAGATCACATATGCAACTGAGGACGGCAGAATACAAGTTGGAGAGACGAACTACACAAATTCAGAAAGTAAAATGTGACGGAAATGATTTCATCACCATCATCACCTACATCAACCTTGTAACGCCCGTTGTTAGAGATAGACTTCTCCCCCTCTGTTGCCGATGTCGTGGCACAAATATAACGTGAAATTGTTCAAATCATCACGCCATTCTATTTTTTCTCGACCACAATTTCGCACGTGATCACTGTATGTCCATGCTGTGAGTCCTAGTGTCATGTCCTGCGATTATCTGACGTTCTTGGAACATGAACAGCCCATTGCCATTTGAGTTTTTTAATGGAATCTATGATATCTCTGATCCTTGTTTTTCTCTGATATACTGTGCTGTCTTGTGAGCCCTCCATAAACAGCGACCATGGTTCCCACCTGTGAACGCTGCATAGTTCTCAGTTTGAGAGCGAGTCTTTTGGTAACATTTCACTTTTCAATCATAGGTGAATATCGGGTGGACGCATTGATCGTATACCAATTTTCTTAGGACTCGTGGGATTTTAAGTCACGTAAATA
Source organism: Thysanoteuthis rhombus (assembly GCA_963457665.1). NCBI lineage: Eukaryota > Metazoa > Mollusca > Cephalopoda > Oegopsida > Thysanoteuthidae > Thysanoteuthis > Thysanoteuthis major. The sequence continues at coordinate 5,453,701 of OY735204.1, read as the reverse complement.
CGAATTGGTGGCTACTGCTAGTGACGTTTTGTCGTGAAATATACGAAATGAAATACTTATATACATCTGTTTTTTTTTCTTGTTTTTTTGAAGGCGTGTCTGCTTCAATAAGGCTACAAAGTTTGGAAGATTTTTGATTACAAAGATTAAATTTTTTTGTTGGCCGACATCAGTCATGGAATAATTGAAATATATGACAAAATTTTCATTAAAATGTGTCTAAAATCTGCTTTATTTTTACAACTTCATCTAGCTATTGAAACCAAAATTTAAACTTCTTAGTAGAAAAGCCATCAATTTGATATAGTCCCAAGACACTGTTCTTCAAATAACGTTGTTCTTGCTCTGAACATATCATTCTTCAATTCAGTCTATGATATAATCTGTTCGCTTACAGCCATTCAAAATAGACACCCTCTTCCGGTCTCATCAAAGCAAAGATCACCCCAAAGTCTTATCGACAGATTGAATTGAATTGGCTTGCACAGATTGGAATAGAGACAGTCAACCAGCCCACCCTTTTTGCAATCGCTGATCGAATTGACATGCCTCTTCCTGCGCTTGATTAAGATTCAAACTCGACTACAGATAACCTGGTTGATGGACGGAAGATAGAGGTCAAGATGTCGTCTGGCAGAATCAAATTTGATAAGTCGCAATTCAAATTTCTTGAAAACAGGGTAAGCAACGTGTGCAAAAAATCTGGGTTTGCCTCCACCGTGCGTAATAGAATATTTCCCAGGAGGTCTTTTAGGATTCATCCGAGAATAGCGACCTGATTTCGTCAGCCATCGATCCAGCTATTGGTACCCAATTGGCCTAAGGACGGAAAATGGCCAGATATCGTTTATTGACCAACAGTTGCGAGTTTGTACCGATTGCAATTGAGACGTATTCCTTGATTAGACTCAAAGCATTGAAGCTCATCCGCTGAATACGTTTTAAAGCAGCTCGATACCATGACGAACCGTACGAGACCGTTTGGCTCTTCCAGTGTGTGTCTATGGCAGTCGCCTGTGGCAACACGTTTCCTGTCACAGTTCTTCCCATGTCGACCGTGACTGTGCTAAACGTTGCTATATTTTACTGACAAACATTTCTATAGCATCTCTCCATCTTTATTCTGGTCTTCTCCAATCGTGTTTGATATCTCTCCGGCCACAATCTGTTGACATTTTGTACCATTTCTTATCCTTTTTTTTCTTGTTATGTATCCAGCCCATCCCAACTTTTGTCTGGTAATTATACCTATTTCATACCTGTTTTGTACAATTTTCTTTAAATCAGTGTCAGCAGTTGCTTCACTTAAACAAAGGATATTTAAGAAGAAACCAATTAAGAATACCTATGCAGGTATTAATAAGTGTTAGACAGAGTTAGATTAATTACATATATCACTGATATAAATCATAAACCAACCAATTAAGGCATAATGAGAATAAGAATAAATCATCCAAAACGATGTCTGGGTTTGATTCATCATCTCTTCTATCCGGTAGTGTGTTGTTTATAGTGTATAACAAAGTTTAACCTCATGAAACTTAGTGACTTTATAGAGCGAAATAGATGAAGAATTCTTTCGACGGGGAATCGCCTTCGTGTTGGGCTGCTGTTATTGATAATGATGCGGATTTTATTATTAATAGATAGTACTTAATTAAACTTCACTGGCATTTGCTTTTATCTTCTTTTTGTAAATACGCAATTTTCTGAACACGACTATACGTAATTACTTTCCGAACACCCTAATACTCTTATCTTTGTCTGATAGAAGGCCATAAGTACGGGGCACGCTCAGCAGCGTTTTACTCAGTCAAGAATCGATCAGGAAGCCTGGGAGATTATTTTCTAATGCTTCGTAGACTGTCTGACGCCGACTTAATGCTAGCGCAAAGGAATGTCTTGAAAGCGACTATTCTTTGGAGATTGGGTCTTTATATAGTAACTAACTCGTTAGCAAGACCACTAGTCACTAAAAAGCCTGTAACGCCGGCCCCTTTGAAGATAATCCACTGACCTTCAGTGTTACTAAGTGTGATTTGGTATTCTTTTCTGTCTTTTAAACTGTCTAAAATCGGCTAAAAATTTCCGTTTTCACCAAACAAAAATATTATATATAAAATCCGTACCGTGCATAAATGAATCACCGTAGCTCGTGTGTGTTCCAAAACTATTTATCTAAAAAGTCATTTGAAATATATGTATACATAATTTTAAAATCATCAAAAAATACCAACACAAAATTTTGATCTTGCTTAGTAGAGTACTCATGTAAATTTTCAAATTTGTATCCCAAACAATGAGACTAGAAGCGCCCAGAAAGTTAGAGGGACGGACAGACACACACTCAAACACACACACACGCACTCGAGCAAAGAGGAAAGAATCTATAGCTCATTCAGCAGGTCGGTCAGGCGGGCCATTATTGGAACCACGATGATTCGATACACATTCAAATCTCACTTATCAAATATAACAACTATACACTACGACTCAGAAAAAATATTGATAAAGCCTTGCTCGTATCGAACCAAATAATTATTTATTTAAATGGCCAGAATTTCGGCAGTCATAGATTGTAATCGGCTAAATTGGGGGAAAACAACGAGATCTAGACGAAATATGGCCATATCAGCAACCCTGCACCCTTTCTCTCGGTTGAAAGCCAAATAGAGCGAAGGACCAGATTTTACAGAAATAGAATTCATAGCAATGTTCGTTCCTTTTGTTCAACTTGCTTATTCATGTATGCAACACGAAAAATAATCATCAAGTCTAAACTCTGGGTTTTGACTAGAAAATTACACATGGTGATGGCGTTGTGGCTGGATAAGAAGGAGACATGGGGAAGGATGAGTTGTTGATTCTGATCAGCTGAACACTAATGAGATGAATTGTCTCAAGGCGAGGCCACTGCACCGACGACGGTCGGAGGTTGCAAGTAGCTAACGAATTCGGCCAATTGGCTATACGGAAAATGGATCCAGCGAGCCGAGCGATTCTCCTTTTAGCTGTGCGAAATTCGTCCAATTAGTGTGGTCATTTCGGCCATTACTAGCGATTTTTTTTGGACAATTTTTAGCATATTTCTGGTGTTTTTTGATTATTGTTTGGCTATTTCTTTTTATTTAACGTTCTTTGGGGGTCAAACCAGCGTGAAACTATTTTTGATTTGGCAACACTGGAGCCGGGTTCAAACTCAAGCTGAGATAATCTGCACAGTAATTCCTTCCGGGAAGACATGCATCCATTCTCTCCATAACGATGAGCAAAATAGTGGGACAGACTGGACTTTTCAGCCTTGGTTGGTGACTAGTCTATGGGATGGATAACTCTTAATTCAAATCAGGAGAATGCAACCTCTTGTCCAATGCCACGAGAGGATGACAAAGGACCAAGTAGGGGACGAATTTTTAGGAAGGTTATGGTTAACAGGGCTCTGGTAGAGCTTTGACGAGCCTGGTAAGCCGGAAGGGGGTTATAACAAATGTGGCCAAGTAAAATAACTCATGGATACCTTCGACAGACCAATCGGATGGATGATTAAATGAAAAAACAAAAACAATAAGCTTGCCTGCTACAGGGTCAAACTTCACTCCTACTTCTATTCTGACTCGAGATTTTACAACTTTTGTATTGTATGTATAATAATTAAATTTGTATACGTGTGAGAATTGTCAGTATGTATTAGTCGGTAAGAGAACTGGCTACCAAGCATTTGTTTATGATTTCAAATCAAAGCAAGGGAATCTTAATTTTATAAGTTTGGTTTGAGGTGACGTAATAGACAAAAAATGAGGAGTTCATTCCCTTAAATTAAGTGAAGATTGTTGTAGTTGTTCTTGTGGTTACGGTGGGAAACAAAATCAACCCTTCCTTGGACTGGAATTTGACGAAAAACAAATGAAGCAAAGGCATTTTTTTTTTTTCATTTTTGTTTCGCTCAATTTATTTTCTATCTATGATGAAGGCAGACTCGCGGACTTCTTGGAAATACTCTCCGGAAATCGACTTCTTACGAAAAAAAAGTCAAAATCGTATTGAATTTCGTTTTATTGTCGGAATTTTTGTGGCATTAGTGAGAACAAAGATTGGAAAAAAATCTAAAATAATTTTTTTTGTACACTCAACCAGAGACATTTTGCAAACAAATTGTGCAAAAATCTCTGATAGCATAGATAGAAACTTTCTTATAATGATTTAGAATTTGAAAATTTTCCGAAGTTTTTCGGACGAAACGCATAGATTTTGAATCGAATATTCAGTGGATTGGATTCTGTTGAAAATTTCCAGTTCTTATATAACAAAAGACAAAATGGCTTTAAAGAAGTTTCCACTTGGAATTTGGGAAAAAAACATCTATCCATCAGACATAGCCAAAACTGTCAACATAAGTTTCTTTAGTTTTCGAGTTTTTCAAGTTCTTAATCTAATTCATTCGATCATATTTTTTCCATTTATAGAAGCTGTTAGATAATGAGTTTTACACACACACACACACACACACACACACACACACACACTCATACACACACACACACACATACACACACATATATATATATATATATATATATATATATATATATATATATATATATATATACAGGTCCATGGCAATTTTTTTAGTAAATTGTTTTAGTAGATATTCTAATTACAGAAATTGATTTTCTTTAATTTCAAGACCTATCAGAAACATGGCGTCTAAATTATAAATCTATCGATTAAAAAGCAAACATTTTATCTTGTTAGATTCTACGATGAAAGTCGTGAAAATTCGTTTTTTCGGAATTATTTCTACATCTAATAAGAACAAGAAAAAGCCAAGAGACAGTTAACAATCTTTTAAAAATTTTAATTTCGTTTGAAATAGGCTCTCGAAATATTCAAAAGTTCCTTGAATCTGTCTATAAAGGTCTGTTGATTGATCATTGTGTAAACTTTTCACTCGATTGATGCTTTTGTCTTTTCTGCATCTATACTTATTATAAAAAAAGTCAACCAAAACTGTCAACATAGGTTTCTCCAGTTTTTCAGTTGTTCTGACTGACTATGTATGTAAGAACCACGCGTATCTGCCAAACCACTGGAACTAGACGTCTGAAATTTTAAGAAATTTACTCCTTTTTTTTCATCAATATCTTTTCAGCAGGTTTTCAGTTTGCAATGTAATTTTATGCTAAATTGATCCCTTGAACTTTTTCAGTGATCACTGTCCAAAAAGTCTCTTTCGCTTGATCATATCTTTTCTTTCTTTTTTTTCGAACTCGAGTCAAGTTGTTTTTTTATTGCAGCAACAACATCAACAATATTCCTCACCTAATTTAAGGGAGAAAACTCTTCAATATTTGTTTGAACTGTCAAACTACTCCGATACATAAAATCAACAGTTCCTAATCGTGATTTGAAATTACGTCCAAGTGATCGATATGAGGCCCCCTTATCGACTGACCCAAACTGACCAATCATATACCAACGAAGATGTATATTAAAAATACGCAACGGCTTATTTTCATCCTAATGAATAAATACATTTATAAAACCAATATTACTCCACTGTGTTTGAAAAATTGGAAGGTGGCTCTCTTACCGACTGTAACAACGACTATATCACGTCATTCACTGGCAATAAGAAGCGTTTTAAAGTCCGGAAGTGGATTTCACATTAACCAAATAAAATACTCTAGTACAGTGCTGACCCCCCCCCCCACCAAAATGAAAAAAAAGGGTGATCAATGTATTAGTTACTTCTCTCACGTTTTGTTGAGCAGTGATCACCAAGAAATCGGAATTGTCTGAGAGAAAACGAGCACAGATTGGGGACCAATTTAGTATGAAGTTACAGTGTAAATTTACCCTCCCTTTTCGGGGTTAAAAAAACAAAAACAAAAACAAAAAAACATTTTTTCAGACATATTGAGGAGTAAATATTTAAATTTGGGGTCTTTTAGCTCCATCGGTACGGCCCGTATGTGTGATACATATATAGATAGTCAGCAAAACCAACTTGAAAACTGAAGAAAGCTATGTTAACAGTTTTGGGCAGATTTTAATAAAGCTGTACAAACTTAAATTGCGGATTTACACCCCTTTTTTTACAACAATTTTAAACCACTCGTTAGACAAAGTATTCAGTTGGTATCAACAAAACTTCAATGATACTAGAAATGATCTGGAGAGAATAGAGAGAAATACTCGCAAACACAGTCAATAATCGAACAACCATAGCGTCAAAATTTGATGTCATGCGAAAAAACTTCTATTTGTGACATCACCGGCTTTTTCTATAGAAAAACATCTAAAATAGAGTAAAGAAACATCTAGAAACATCTAAATTCTGGTGAATCTATATGTTATTATTAAACCCATCCAAATAAGGCACAGAAAAGGTCAAAAAAGCCCTTTTTTTCCAACCATTCAAATCAAGTTTTCAGAAGAGAGTTTAATGGAGTTCTGATGCCAATTTTCTAGTCGGTAGACAAAACAGTGTGGCCAAGAGCAATGGAACACACACACAAAAAATACTTTCAAAGACACGGACTTATGAACAGGGCCAGAACACTTGGCCACCTTTGGTCGTTACGGTTCAATTTGATCTGAGCAGCCACCCCTTCAAACCCAACTTCGAAATACTCAATCCATTATTTGCTTGAATTTAGATTGAAACTCGTTCCCTTCCACCCTCGCTGACTAAGTGACTTATTAAATATTTTCTTGATATCAGACTGAAAAAGAAGCTTTTTTTTTATTTATTGCAAAGAAATAAAAAAGGAAAACAACCAAATAATAAAAATGACACACAAAGATTCCCTTTGGCGTCGAATCGCTATGAAATTCTTGACTCGTTGGAGTGTCTCGATTTTCTTCATTCCACAATCGCCACCCCAAACAACTATCCACTTCCCCCGAACTGTCTCCTGATCATGTCTGCAAGTTTTTGAGTTGGTAGAGAAAAAAAATTACTTTTAGAAACCGTAAACCAAAACTGTCATCATCAACATATCTTTTTTTCAGTTTTCAATTTGGTTTGGCTAACTATGTATGTATGTGTATATCTATGTATGTATGTATGTATTGCAAACACAACCTGCAACAATGAAGTTAGAGAGATGAAAATTGTAGCATTATTATTACGTGAAAATGGATTTTTGGTTTTTTTCTAAATTCCCCTCAGAAAATGGGGGATCCAATCTACAATATAAGTTTATGCTAGACTGGGCCCTCAGTTTGTGGCTTGTTTTTTTTTAAGTCAGATTTGCTTAGTAACCACTTTCCAATAAAAGGTGAGAAAAGCAATTTACTCATTGATTATACCATTTTTCAATTTTTTAATTGATCGTCCCCAACACAGGGTGCTATGTTGATCACGTATCGGTTTCTGTTGAGTGACTAACTGGACCTGTTTTAAATAAAAATTTAAAACCAAATATACGGAATCGACAGATAAAATATCTAATTGCCTTCAGCCATCTTTGTTTGGCTATCGGATTACACACGAATATTGCAGACGTTTTGTTCAAAATGTTCTGTTAATTCAACCTTCACTGACTGTCGGAAAATGTTTTGTGTTCATCATGAGGCATTTTTCAGATCTCTCTCTCTTTATACAACCTTCGGTGACGGTCAGAAAATTTTGAGAGTTGGGTATTTATCCTGAGGCATCTTCGGTTGTCTTCCTCTTCATCCAAACTTCAGTGTTTGTCAGAAAATGTTGTGTTCATCATGAAGCATTTTTCGGTTGTTTCTCTCTCTCTTTATACAACCTTCAGTGGCAGTCGGAAAATGTGGAGTGTTCATCATGAGGCGTTTTCCGATTGTCTTTATTGTCATCAACATTGTTTTTTCTTCCAGCTTTTTCTCTAATGTTCGCTGCATATTATAATGAGCGATGTGTCCGCGCACTTCCGGGTGTTACACTTTTGAAATGAAAGTTTTACGTTGAAAAGGTTGGTATTAAAGTAGGAGTTTCGATAATCGAATCGTAACACAGGGGGAGGGGAGAAGCAGGGTAGGGTGTATATGAAAGTGTAGGGAGTGAAACATGAAGATATCAGCGAAATACTTCAAAGCAGTATAGACCGAGGCCAGAGGAGCCTACTGCGCATCCTATCCCCGTATCCTCCCCCATAGAGATTTTCCCGATTGACACATGTCTGTTGTTTATGGTTTAGACATATATTCAAAAATATTTGGGTATTAACTATAGTTTGGGGGAATATTTTCAGAGGGTGTTGTGGTCTCAAATATTGGGGAATTGAAAATACTGATTATTTGGATATGTTTTGTTTGTTTTTTACACAAAATTGTACCACAATCAGAAGCAGCGCTGGAGATTAGGGGACACAGGTCAGGGATTAGGTTCCTTGTAAATTTCTCCCTCCTCAGATGTTCTGCAAAGTTATCAATGAAGCTCCGTTGACAGACTTTTTGGAATCCCTGTTGCCTGTGAACTTGTTGATCATGCAGACCGTTCGATGATTTTCCTGATGGTACTTTGTATATGAATAGATCAGAAAATATTGTTCAAATGTCAAGTATTTGAACGAGCACCAATTCGTTTTAATTGTCTAGCATTGTAGAAGCTATTAAGGATTTAGAGCGGGGTAGGGGAGATGAAAATTGACTTACTAATTTGGAGACTTTTGTATATAGCAATGTGAGTTCATTTCTTGCAGTCTCCTTGATTGGTTCCGAACAAGATTTTCAGAAGGGCAGGAAAAATTTGCCCTTTTTATCATTTGTACAATTGAATTCTACCAAAAAGACCTTTTCTAGAAAGTTAGCATTCAGAAGTGCAAACATAACTAAATACATTCCTTGTTATGTTGGTCGCAATAAATCTTGGCTCTTCTTGCGTAATGTTCCTTGTTCTTAATACTCAAAACAAAGCGATTAGGAGCAAAATGTCTGTCTGCTCAAATACGTGCGACAAGACTGTGAATACGTATGGCAAGTACTTTATATTACACACACACACACGCACACACACATACATACGTACATACACACATACAAATATACACGATCACAATCACGCGTGCGCAGAGAGACAGAAAGAGAGAGAATGGAAGAGAGAAACTGTCTTTGGTAGATTTAAAAGAAAATGAATCTATTTTCGACTGCCAAACGGCATCAATTTAAAAGCTTTTAATCTTCTGAACTTTCCTGAGGCAAATTCGAAAAGAGTTAAAAATAAAAAAGAAAGCAAAATTCACTAAAAAAATTGCTAAAAAATTTTAAGTGATAATTAAAGTGCACAACCCTTCAATAAAAATTCATTATCTTAACTTGACCTTACTTCATAAAATCAAATTAATATATATATATATATATATATATATATATATATATATATATATATATATATATATATATATTCAAGTCTTTCGTTATCTATCTTGTTCTGTTCATACCTATCTCAAGTCTGTTTATTTTTCCAGTTTACTGAAATTCACATATAGTTTAATATATACTAATGGTTGGGCCTTTTGTTAGTTCGAATGTGCTTCTTCTCCGCTGAAACTACAGGACCTCTTCGCCTAATATTTGCCGTGTAGGCTTCCAAGTGATCGACTTCTCACGTAGGCGATGTGACCCAGTAGGCTACTTTTGGTTATTTTTGAGGTGATCTCTAGTTCTAAATTTTCGAAACAAATAATCAAAGAAAAAAGATTTAGAATTTTCCCCCAATACCATGAAATTGATCTTAATACAAGTTCTGCCGCTTTTCCGTAAATATGAAAATAGTGATTATTATTATTATTAGTAGTAGTAGTAGTAGTAGTTGTAGTAGTAGTAGTAGTAGTAGTAGTAGTAGTAGTAGTAGTAGTAGTAAAAAACACTTGCACACATACACACACAAAGCCGTTGTCTTTCACGGGGTCTGCCTCTCCTCTCTCTCACAGCGATTTTAAATTTGAACAGCTAACGAAAATAAAGTGTCTTCTACCACAAAATGTGATTTTACAAAGTGTATCTAAATCTTCTCAAGTGAAATGAGTATTTTTTTCAGATTTTAGGTTTTTAAATTGGCTTTTCGTATTATTAAATACATTAAAAGTTACGCATTTTCCAAGCATCACAAACAATCAAATGATAAGTCAGTACTTTTTAGATGTACAATTAATGGACTGAGCTGACAATTTAGCATTTTCGTGTTAAAGTTAACGCGTTCCTTGTTTTAACAGCATTAAATTTCAACCATAGTGCTAATCTTAATAGCCCATTTAGCGCTATTTTTCAGCAATTAAGGCCAAATTCAAGCTATTTCCCTGCAATTTTGAGATATATATAGCAATTTCAGCTATTCGAATATCCTTAAAATGGCTAAAAGTATTTTTAGCGCGTATTTGGCATTTTGTGACGATTTTACGAAAATCTTTTCTTTTTTTTTTCTTACTTTGCAACACTGGTGACAAAAAAGTAAAGTTAAAAAATTGCAAAGAATCAAATAAATTTAAGATAGAAGATACAGAACTTCTGGCAGATCGAAGATCTTCTGTGTAATGGAAATATTTACTTTTACAAATAGTCATTGGAAATTGAAAACATTTGAAATATCCAAACAGCGTTTTTGACTTTCATTTCGTAACTTCCTTGCAACAGACTTTACAGGAAGAGAAAGACTACAAAAGTTTTAAGGAAATTTGCTACTGATCAACAATTCTTATACATTCTTACAAATATGACAAAGACTCATTATAATAAAATTATTTTCCTGAAAGTTTTTTTTTTTTTTTTACCTTTTTTCGAAACTTTTGAGTCATGTACGTTTGTAGATATCAATATTGACTTTTCAGACGGGATAATTAACAATACATTTTGGTTTTCGAAGAGTTTAAATGTAATATAACGGTATGTAACGGAATTTGCATTCACATTCTTATGCGTGTGAGTGACCAATCCATATCAAAACAGACAAAAACTGTCGTTTGTTTCGGCTGGCAAAATATTGATAGGTAAGTATTTGATTCAAAGAATCTCTCAGTCATCTTTTTATCTATCAGCTATTATTGTGGCATACCAGTGATAATACCTTTGAAAACATACTTCGTGATTAGACAGAGCTGAGAGAGAGAGAGAGAGAGAGAGAAGTGAATCACCAAAGACATTTTTTTAGACTTCGCACGAGCAGCCTCAATGTGATTTGAACTCACTTCACTGAATCTGTTTTCTGTGCTGCTAAATGTTACGCCATCTCGCACATAACCTCTTTCCTCTGTGAGTGTAAATGCACGCCCTCGCGTGTGAGTGTGTGTGTGTGTTAGACCTGTGGTATCTGTACATGCCACCTGTTAACTTAGGCTTGACAGAGATTTCCTATGCATTTTCCTCTCTCTGTCTCTTTTTGATTTGAATTATCTCTTCTGCAAAAATTCGAATTTCACTTTTGTCATTTCTGCTTAATTTCTCAAACAAGGCTGAAAGTCAGACAATAGATGCACCAGTTCGATTTTTATTACATTCAAACATCTTTTCCTTCAAAATCTCTTTCTCCCTGAAAGCACCTTCATTTAGCGCCAATATCGAAGTAAAAAAGAATTTCATTCATGCATTTGACACATATTTGTCTTCTGACGTAACAAAATAGGATTGCATGTTCTGATGACGCATTTATAAAATGTCGCCCCAGCTACAGCTTCAGATCTTATAGAATGAGATGAAGAAAATGCTTCATGCAGATTGTACGAGACGTTTGTTATGTCGATCTTTCAGTGAATCAGTGATGACTATCACTGCTATAAATGCCAGTGCATGTTATATGTTACGTCAAATTTATTATACTAACATAAGTCGCCTTTCGGCTCTATGAAAAGATAAATTTCAAATAAAATAATATCGAAATGTTCCTTCATTTCAAACAACAATGTCTCGCCGTATCATCACGCGTGAACGGTGAACGCCACGCACATGAAAATTACGGATAGACTCCAATTCTCAAATGGATCCATGTATTGAAAAAAAACTTAGGAGGCATGAACAAAGGTTTTGCTCTAAAAACCCCGAAAACAGACCGTCAGAGCTGAAATCTTAATACGTAGTAACTTGGACATAGATCTTTGAAATTTGAATGTAAACTAATGTTTAATTTCATTTGTTTATTTGAATATTCATGTAAACAGGATCATCATCTGATACTGGAATGCAGTACTTTTGGATAGCTCTATGTCTCAGGCGCAACATGTAAAAATTTCAGCTCTCTTGGTCTGTTTTTAAGGGTTTTGAGAAAAGAAAACAAGCCGAAGCTAAATTCATGTGATGAAAGTTAACGGTTAATTGTTATCTTTTCTTTCGTCAATTTTTTAGCGGTTTATCAGTTTAGCGTTTTTATTAGTTGAGTGCACCGCTGGTTCTTACTGAAGGCACACTAATAGATTTGATACAAGTTAATAAGGTTGTGGAAAACTGACAATCAGGATACGTGTTGTTGTCATGAAATAGCGGACAATATTGTTACGTTAACACCTGTGACGAATCAGTGAACTCCAAAAGGGCCAAACGAAATAATAAAAAAAGAATGAAAGTAAAAAGAAAGTACAAAAAGAAAAGAAAGTAATAAAAAAGATAGACGGGAAGAAAGGAAAATAAATGAAAAGAAGAAAAAACAAAGAGACTCAAAGTAAAGGAGGGTGTAAAAGAAAGAAAGAAAGAAAGAAAGAAAGAAAGAAAGAAAGAAAGAAAGAACAAACGAAAGGGAAGAACTAAAAATAGAGAGCACAAAACAAATAGAGACATGGACTTAAAATAAAGGTGGGTACAAAAGAGAGAAATAAATAAAAAAGACGGAAAGTGACTCAGAATAAAAGAGAGTGCAAAATGAATTAAAGAAGAAGGAAAGTAAAAAAGTAACAAAGTAAACGAGAAACAAAGAAAGAAGAAAAGAAGGAAGAAAGACAGAAAGAAAACAGAAAGAGAAAAAAAAAACTTGTCATTGACCCAAGGGCCTTCTTCTCTAGACGTTCCTTGAATGAAATGATTTATTCATAAATTCATTGATTAGTTCATTTGAAATTCATTCGGTGGGACTTGTTACCTTCGAATAGGGTGAAAGACGACGGAATCCTCCTCCGGGCCAACCAAATGATTAAAGCTTTGACAAGAGGCGAACACAATTGTCATGTATTAAAGACAGTGGTGTATGGGGCTTTGTATCTTGGGTGTGCTGCGTGCTACGGATGCACACAAATGTAAAAAAAAAAATTCAGCGTCTGTGAAAAACAATGTACAGTTGGGGCCTTTTAAACACAATGTAGGGAAGTTGGTGACCCCGATCGTAGGAATTAGAGGATTTATGATCAACAAAATTTAGATTGAACACTATTATCAGCGGTGTTAGCACACCTTTATAGCGTAACGGTTAGTACGTCCGCCTCACACGCAGAAGGTTCTGTTATGAGTGAAGATTGTGGAAAACTCATTTGCAAAAACTTTCCTTGTGTACTCGGCAGCTAATTGCGTATGCTTTAAACTGTGTGATGTAAGTAATGTCAATCCCTATCTGGAAGGATAGTTGCGAACGAAGATCGGCAATTTTACCTTATTAACGTCCAATCTTTTTTCTTTCATAAATTTTCTTATTTGTTTTAAATTGTTTGGCGTTTGTAATATTAAATGAGTGAGGATATCAAGTTTTGCAAGTTACAATCGGGAATACATTGTGCTAAAAAGGTTTTCACTGTCAGTCGCTTTTTACAGACACTAAAACATTTTTTATTTCTAAAGTAATTGATTCTTTAGATGCACGATCATCTATGGCGGTGATCGCTGTCATTGGCTGACTGACAGATCGACATACTAAACGCCTCACACTATCTCTAAGAAGCATTCAATCCAACTCTTTTTTAAAAATCTGATGTCGCTCAAGTGACATTTTATCATTACATCAGCAGGACATGGAATTCTATTTCATTACGTCAGAATACAAACATGCGTCAATTGCATCAACGATATCTCATTTTACTGGGATATTAGCGTTAAATGACGGTTCTTTCAGAGGAAAGCAGTTTTTTAAGGAAAGAGCTTTGGAAGGAGCGGGTTTCTAAAAGAAGGGTCTTTTAAAGGAAGGGTTTTCTGAAAAGGTACGATAGATCGAACTAGTGTATCTATGGTTTGACGTCTAGACTTTGTTATCGTTTTGATCTTTGTGCAGCAGTTATGACTTCAGTTTAAGATATCTCTATATACGTGTTACACAGATATTACTCTCCTATTGATTAATTTATCACGATAATAACTTAATAACAAATTGAAGGTGATAATTGGCTAAAATCGAGAACCTCAAACACCCAATCGTTGATAAAAGTTGAAGGTATAGCACTATAGTATTAGAATCGCTAAATTGGAATTTCGGGTCCTCAAGGATCCGCGCACCTCAGGTTGGGAACATCTGCATTAAATGTTGCAGTCCTTTTTTTTTTAATCAACCAAGCCCCCTTCCTCCTGAATGTCTGTGAACGTCTCTGCAATCTTTATCTGTGATTTCATTATATTCTATAGCCAAAGACTATCTTTGTCAGCACTGGAAGAAAATCACTTATATCCAGTGAACACAAATCTTTTTAAACAGCAACTGAGGCTTTTCTATCATTTCCCCGGTCACGGCAAATGTAACACGGTTTGATGCTTTTTCCTTTTTCCCCTCTAATCAAGTTTGCCATATCATTGCCTACTATTTTGACACGGGGCCCTGGTTTTCATTTCCCCCGGTGTTCATCTCTATCATATCGTTCAAATCCCCACCCACCCCAACGTCCAACTTTTCCCATTTAGAGTCCGCTCGTAAGTGTCGTTACACCTTCGATTACAAGGCAACTTTAATTTTCGCTGCCGGCATCATTGCAATGTCTATCACAATTACCTCCCTTTCCCAGTCCACCGACGGCCATCTTGAGATAAAAATGTCTTCTCTCTGTTTTTCCCTTGTGGTGTGATTTCCAATTCCGGACCGCTGCCACCGGACGCCATATGCTGAAACGAAGTGAAGTGACCATTTTCCAGCCATCTATCGCTGGTCATTCTTTATTAGATTTACAGCCAGGCGTCTTCCTCTTCAGTGGACTCCCAGGACGGCCACTCTGAGGCTTCTTCTGTCTCAATTTGGCCATTCTAAGACCGAAAGATGTTGGTAACGGTGGTGCAAGGCGTGGAGGCGGTCTTTATTTCGAGTTTGATGTCTTTCAAAAAGTCATCTCCGTCGGATAATCTGGTTTCTCTACAAAGGATCACCGATTCGCTTCGTTTTATTTTAAAAGGAAGAATTTTAAGTTACTTCTTTTTCGTTTTCTAATGGGGACGTGGGGCAGTTATGTTGGACAGGAAACACATCAATTACTATACCATTGGACCGGTGCTGTAAAACGACCAAAATAAATACAAGATCTGTTCGAAAAGTATCCAGCCCTTTTGTATACTGCGAGAACCGATTGTGCAGCCTCAATGTAACCTGGAAACCAATCAAGGTTTCTTTGTACTGTGAATGTGTGAGGAGACACTCTCTCGTGGAGTTACTCAGTCGGTATTGTGACAGTATTTAGTGAGCAGGTGTGCTGTGAAACCATTGTATTCGCAATGAACTGACTGTTCAATTCTTCATGTTCCGTGCAGAGAGGGGTTTGTTTTTTGTTTTTTTGCAAAACATCACATCATCGTGGGTTTGTCATCCCCCTCCCCAACCTCGAATAGTCAAGATATGTCTTCCTGCAACTTTTGGCATCACTCGAGGATATTTTAGACCGTGGACGAGATTAAAGGGAATGCAACAATGCAGCTGATATCGATCCGTAGAGAGGATTTCGCAGACTGTTTTGAGAAATCGGAGAGAGGCAGTAATAGGTATTTGAGTTCCAAAGTGGGGTACTTTGAAGAAGATTAAGGTACCATTGCCTTCAGTAAGCAGTCTTCGTTAATACCAATTGCTAGATTTTTACATATTGACCTCGTATGAAAAATAATGGCTAATTGTGTTACAGATGCTGTATGCTCATGTTGATCAAACTTTGCCTGATCTATCTAATAGAATAGCTTTTTTTTAATGAGTGCGTAATATTGTTCATTAAAATATATCCCACCAACCATTTGAAACACTGGACCCTTCCATTTCATTTAGGTCATTTTTTTTAAAATAAAACTCGAGATGAAATCGATAAAATGTAAACATGTATTTACACAATTGACTGCTCTAAAGTAGTAAATTATAGAATCTTAAAATGAGTTAGTTCTTTCTGTGTCACTTCAGTCACTTATTTCCCAGTATCAGTTAAAGCAATTTATGTAATTTTCTTCAGAGTTTTATAAATATATTTTAAACACGTACTTTGATAGTATTTTACTAAGTGTAAAGTAGTTATTTATGAGGACTCAAAGTGAACCAGAGAATGTAAAAAAATACTTGAACTCGAAAGAACATGAACACACACACACACAAACACACACATACACACACATATATATACATATATATATATATATATTTATATATATATATGAATAATTATATATATATATATATATAGATAAATATATATATATATTTATATATATATATATGTGTGTGTGTGTGTGTGTGTGTGTGTGTGTGTAGTCTAGAAAGTTTTACAGCTTTAAACACTTAATACTACAAAACTTTTTTCCAGAAGTTTCTTGTGTCACTTCAGTCACTTATTTCCCGAAATCCGTTAATGTAATTCATGCAATTTTCTTGGGTGTTTTTTTTTTTTTAAAGATATGCTTTACTCATACATCGATGTTATTGTACTATGTGCAAATTTTCTGTTATTAGTCGATCTATCTATCTATCTATCTATCTATCTATCTCTCTTTCTCTCTCTCTCTCTCTCTCCCTATATATATATATATATATATATATATATATATATATATATATATATATATATGATTGCTCTACATAATGTTCGTAGCGATCTAAAAATAAAACATATATATATATATATATATATATATATATATATATATATATATATATATATATATATATATATATATATATATATATATTGATTTATCTATTACTAAATATCCTAAGCTTAGCTTAGTACGGCAAGAGGCCACAAATCTAGGACACTCTATGAAGATTGAACCCATTACGGTAGTTATATACTCCCCTGGCATTTTTTTGGCCTAACCTCTGACTAATACTTGGCCGGAGATCAGATATATATATATATATATATATATATATATATATATATATATATATATATATATATATATATATATATATATATATATTCTGCAAGTGATGGGTTCTTTTCAATCTGACTGTCGACGTATCATTTCACTTTTCAGCCTCTTTGATTCCCAGGCTGCTTGTACCAATTAATTCCGGTATTTCCACAAGGACACATTATTTTTTGTCATCTATCTTGTGCAAGACAGTGGCCTAACTACTTGATAATGCTCTCAGAGTTCAGCTGGTAGTGACAAATTTCGGCTGCGATTGGTTCTGCTTTCCTTCTTTTTATTTTTCTTTCTTTCTACCGAGATCGTTGGATGGGTCAACTGTCCTTTTATCCAAACGAATTGGTCAGATCACACCGAGCAACGCCATTTCGTTCCTGGATAGTGAGTGTTATTTTCTGATTGCTTCTGTGTAAAAAAAAGTATGGCGCCGATGCGTTTAACGCACGGTCCTATATATGATTAGGTTGAGTTTTTACACAAATCAACGACTTCAATTTTGTAATTACTTTTGTTAAACTAAACTAATCTTGATAATATTAATGTCATCTTGTAAAGATCTTCACTGAGAGCAAACTTTTTTTTATTTACCCCAACACATGGAAATAGCTCTGTAAAACGCTACGTACATACGTATAGGGAATTTTACATTAAATTTGATAAAACTCAAACGTTCGAGTGAATTACACCAAATACTCGAAGATGAACAAGGCTTCTCTGATTCGTAAACAAATAACAATAGTTTTATGGTTGCCAACAAGAAAGATTTTGAAAGTCAAGCACAAATTATGTATATTTTGAAATATAATTTACCACTTGTACATTTCTATAGGGCGCAGTTGATTAGAGCGTTCATTTTGTAATCAAGAGGTTGGGGGTTCGAGTCTATCCAAGAACTGCATATTTTTCTAACAATTGTAATAAGTACTGTTATAACAGTTGTGGACGTCGTGTGTACGTATAAATACCAAAGAAAACAGGTCCAGAAAGAAAAAAAGTGTAGTTGCAGAACGTGCTTCCATAATTGTGAAAGGAAAGAATGGGCAGGTTTGAACTATCTTTTTCCACGTGAGTGTACAACCTACTATAAATACCTTTTTTTGTCACTATATTTTGTTTATTTCGTTTTAAAATATTCTTGTTGAGTATTTTAAAAGTGTTTATAGTTATATCAACACATAGCGCAGGTGCAAATTTTCTCCTGTTACGAAATGGCTGTTATTCCCTTTAAACTTTATTTTGCAAAATGGAGAGTGATATTCATGCACAATTGTTTTTCTATTATGTAATTGAAAATGTGCCAATTCGTCCGTTTTTTGAATTAAAAATAAGTAGATTTTTAATTATCAATGTCTTGGTCTTAAAGGTTTGAAGTGAATAATTTTCTATCCTTTATAGACATAATCACTCCTGCCCAGGAAAAAAATAAATAAATAGAAATAAATAAACGTTGTTTTCCGTCTGCTATGATTTATTTGACCCTTAGACTGAGGACCATACAACGCACACCGGAGAGAATCGTGCTCAAAATCACATGGAGATATCAGAAGACAAAGAAAAAACTAGTGTCAGGGATATCCAAGAATCCATTGGAAAACTCAGATAGCAATGGGTTGGTCTTGTAGCAAGAATGAAAGATAATCGCTGGACATCAAGAATCATAACGCAGATCCCCGGTGATCATATTCAAAACTGTGGCCGGCAGAAAATAAGATGGAGAGACGAACTAGTATCAGGAGTTCAGAAAGTATTTGCCCAGCGACATCTATGATAGAGAGGTTTGGCAAATCATGTGGAAGATCTATGTCCATCGACGAACACTGAAAAGGCTGCTGCAGCTGCTGCTGCTGCTGATGATGATGTATTCATGATGAACAACAAATCCCCAATTTCACAAAAAATCTTTAAAAGAAGAAAAAAAAATGTTGAAGTTATTTTTTCTTGAAGGAGACAACAGTGTTGCTTTTTTTTTCAATTAATTTATTTCTTTTCAGGCTTCTTTGAAAAAGTGAAAGAGCTGGGTCATTTGCAGTGCTTCGGAAAATATTTACTGTTTACTTACACAGACAGCTCTCTCAACGCTTTAGGTCTTTTTACTCGCTCCCAAGAGAATTCACCTGACTTAGTTTGGCACAAGGCCAAATTGAAATGAGAACCTAACGGCTAGAATTGAAAAATCAGCATTCAGTATACAGGTTTCAGCTGTAATCTGATAGTAAATCATTCTTATTAGAAAAAAACAAAACATTTCGTAAGCTGGAATATCGTAAAGCGAAGAAATAAGGCAAACACATCGCTTTTTTTTGTTATCTGGTGGTATTAGAATTGTCTTTTACTTCTAAAAAAGTCGATAACTGTCTCTAATCGCCAAAAATCCATCAGAAAAATAATCTGAATATTTAGCATGCTTTCCGTTTTGCATATTTTTCCTAATATCATAGCAAAATAAAATAAAAGACAACTTATATATCTAACTACAATTGAAGAAATCTGCATATGTATGTGCATGTATCGCGATTACTCGACAACTAGCCTTTTGTACGAAGCTGATATTCACCAAATATATTGGTCAGCACACAATGCAGTGCAGTGTTGAGTTGAAGTCCTTTTGGATCAGTACTTCAAGTAAAAATAAAGCATTTGGAACCATCTGAATTTATACAGAAATGTATCTAAATAAGAAAAACTGAATTGTGTAAATTTCGATCTATAAATAATTAAATTAGCTACACTGAAGAGAATTAGTCGAAATAATTCAAGGCCGTCGTTTGGTACGACGGTCGGAAAAACCATATAGTCTGGTTCCTTCCAAACATGGATTCTTGGGACAAGAACTACCCTAGTGGAAATAAAATCAGTCTGGAACCTGTGATTACAAACATGCTATAACATTTCACAAATGAAAGTTTTAAAAACAAAATATGTAGAAGTAACTCTACAAAACATTATGCAACTTATGAATGTTTTTACAACACGCGATAAGAACCGACGTCTTTTGGCAGCATGCTATGTTTGGGATGATTAATTAAGATTGTTACTTTTCTCACCTTTCGCCGGGCAGTGATTACTTGAGAGTCCGAATTTAAAAAATGAAAAAAAAAAGCAAATATAAATGCTGCCGGACACAAACAGAAGGATCAATTTGCAATAAACTTACATTACAAATTGAACCACCACTAAAAACCTCCCTGAGATGGAATTTGAAAAAAAAAGATAAGAAAAAACGTATTTCTGAGCATGAGGAATGAATGTTGAAATTTTCAGCCCTGTAGATCCAGATGGTCTGATAGTTAGCATGTCTGCCTCACACACGGAAAGATCCTGGTTCGATTCCTGGTATGAACGAAGAGTGTAGAAAAACTCATTATTAGGACAAATATCCCTGTGCACTCAGCGGCTAATCGAGTACACTCTCAGCTTTATGATCAGGATGGTAAAAAACTGCTAGCGCAGTGCAGTCTTTGACATTGCCTGGGTGCGACCCATACGCGCAATACATACATAGCAAGTCAGCCGCGCTTGAAAATAGAAGAAGCCTTTGTTGACAGTTTTGGTTGACGGTTTCAAGTAGGTCGTCGGTTGGTTATCTCAGAATTTCGATCTCCAAGAAGAAGATTATCCCTTTTAAAAAGAAAGGTCTACAACCAGTGTATTCTCTGGATAGTCACCTGTAGAGTTAAAGCATGAATCTTAATCTAGAGATTGACTCTCAAACTGAGAACCATGCAACGTTCATAAGAAAAGATATGCTGAACCGCACAGTGAAAGTTCGCAAGAGAGAAAAATATATAGGAGAGAAAACGGGTTTTAGAGATATTTAGAGACCACCTGGAATTTTAAATGGCATCAGGCAGGCCATGCTGCAAGAATGATAGACAACAGCTGGGTATCTCATCTCACAACAGAGAAGCCTAGTGATCATATGCGAAATTGAGATCGGCAAATAGAATAAAACGGTATGATGATGTAAAGGAAGTAAAGAATGTATTGAGTTGTTTGGAAATTAATGGCAGATTCTGGATACCAACGTTTAGTCGTGTCCGGCAACATTGCTATAGTACATCATACCATATATATATATATATATATATATATATATATATATATATATATATATATATATATATATATATATATATATATATATATATATATATATTGTGTGTGTGTATGTGTGTGTGTGTGCATTAGCTAATATTCACCATTTATTTTCAACTAACCGTACACCATGTAAAGCCCTAAACCCGGAAATGAAAAAAAAAAAAAGAATTGTGTATAATCCTCTCGTACGAGTATGAACTTCGTCACAATGCATCTCAAACAGCTTCCAATATTCACGTAGTATGGACTGAAGGAATAACTTCCGATCTTACAGTGTAGCATTGGTTTAAAAAATTTCAAAGTCAAAATCTGAGTCTCTAAGATCAAGAGGGTAGCGGACGTCCATCTGTAATTGAAAACGAATGACTGAAGAACAAAACTCACTTCAAACTGTCAGAGAAATGTCACCGATACTGGAAATTGACATTGTAATAACATCAGACCATCTAAGGCAAATTGGTAAAATGAGGGAACTCGATAAGTGGGTCCCACACGAACCCAATGGAAACCATTGTTAACAACAAAAAACGGTCATCATTTCTCAAAAATATAAATGTTAGCATCGTTACGCTCAGAAGCGAAAAACAGTCGAGAAAAAGTCTTATTTCCTTATGTAAAAGGCTGATTCGCGATGGTGTGTGTAAATTTAGTCCTTACCTCTTGATAAAACTACTTTAAATTCAGAGGATGTTTATTCTTCATAAATTAATCAAAAAAACTTTCTCTGTCCTCTAAACCAGAGGTTGGCACACTTTAGGGGGGCGGGCAAGATTAGAAATATTTTCATGCCTCGAGGGCCAAGGCGATTAAAGATGAAACAATGATCACATAACAGCTTACTCTTTATCAGTTTAATGTTTTTCATTATAGAGAGTGTATACCCACAGAAACTTCTACGTACAATGAATGTAGGAGAAAAACATTCTCATTCTTTAGGGGATAAAATGTTATCGAATTGTGGTTAAACTTTAGTGTATAGTATCTTGTAAAAGTTTGGACTCCCAGCCCCAAAATCTAAAACTATTACTTTTTATTGCATGTTAAAAACTTACTAAATAAGATGTATGTGTTAATTCAAATTGAAAGGTTTTTACAAGGAAAGTATTTGTATTTGATCGTAACTTTGACTCTCGAAGGCATTGATACAGAAAGGCTGTTGCTCGGATCACCGTTGAACTCCTGAATCAAAATTGTCTTTATTACTGTCATATCACCTACGGGGGTTTTCATTGGTCCAATCTTTGCTTTCATAATAGTTCAGATCGTCTATAGGATTGAGAGCCGGTGATTTGGGCTGCCATCCCAAGGGCGTGAACATCATGATCCTGACTCTATTTTTACACGTTCAGTAGTATGGCACGAGGCACCGTCCTGAATAAAAATGGTGCTCTTCGTCATCTGAGTGAATGGTAGTAGATGTGACTCCAATATGGCCAGGTGCTTCTCTGAATTCATAATGACTTCTGGTGGCAAAAAATACAATCTTCTTCGGCCACCAACAGGGATGCATCCCCAGATCGTGACACAAGGAGAATATTCAATTGTTCGTTGTGTGAAGCCTTGACTGGTCGTGTTTGATTCCTGTGGTTTTCCTACATACATACTGCATTGTTCAAAAAGATAAAAAAAAAAAAAGAATGGATTCGTCAGACCACGTAATCTTTGACCAATTCTCCAAAGTCCAATCTTTAGTTCTGGTATATAATTTCTTGTGCTTCGACAAATGTCTCTCTGTCATCAGTGGTTTCTCCAAATTTCTACATACTTCAGGGCAAAGATCTTTTTTCAGAATGGAGTTCACCATATCAAAATGAAACTAATGTGGATTCTATTTGAGAAAATTAATTACTGGGGGTTTCAAAAATAATTTGAAATGTCCAGGGGTTCCCAAACTTTTGTAAGACGCTGGATATTAATAGAATAGCAGTAATGCGTAGTATAACTTTTTTAGCAATAAAACATTGATTCTTTTGAGGCGATTTCAAGAATGAGACTTCAGTACTTCTTCCTAATACTGATTTTTTATTGTTCGATGAAGATGGATGAAGGGAGAAGTTTGTATGCAACGTCAAGTATTCAATGAATTGCCAGGGTGGGATGAAGTTGAGCTGCAGACCAAATCTGGCCTTGCCTTGGGATCCATATGTCAACGGCTTTATTTTCATCCAATTGTAACCCTTGGACTGCTGTTAGAAACCGTCAACTCTCATGAGTTTTTTTCATCACTCCTAACTACACTGTTTCCATAGAAAAACTGTCAACATAGATTTTTTGAATTCTCAAGTCGGTCGGTCTGGCTGGCTATGTATGTATGTATGTATGTATGTATGTATGTATGTATGTATGTATGTATGTCACATACAGGTCGCACCAAGGGGACTAGAGGGCTGAAAATTTGAACATTCACTCCTGATAATGTTTACAAAAAACTTTTTTCGACCCCCCATCTGAATTGTTTCTTGTGGTGGAGGGATCAGTTTGCAATGTAAGATTATGATAGATCAATCCCTTGATTTATGTTCGGCTTAATCTACGCTTGTGATCGAAATTTCAGAATTTTTTTCCCAGTGATTATAGCCCAACAAGAGATGAGAGAAGTAACTTAATTCATTCTTTCAGTGTTTCAATCGATCACCCCCAACACAGCCTGCTGTCAAAAGACATTGATTATGTGAAGGTTTCTTCTGAGTGACTAACCAGACCTGTTTTACTGGTACACCAATGAAAACGAATAACATTTAATTGGAAATTATCCTAGTACGTGGTGGAGAGTTTTATATCCATTCTCCTCTTTCTCTATTTGATTTGAAAGTGAAGTGTATTTTATTGCTCAACTAAGTAATGTGCTCAAAATTCTATGTGGTACGCCCGAAAGTTCGTTCTTTGTCTGTTGATACATGGCGTTAGGTTATTTTCAATATTTTTTTGGCGGTCTTTAAAAAGAAAGGGGAAAGAAAGGAAGAAAAAAATAATAATAAAATGCACAAAAGCTTAGGGAAAGGAAAAGTGAAGAAAAGAAAAAGAAGGAAAGAGGACCAGAGGGAACGATCAAAACATTCGGGAAATCATTCAAAGAATTGAGAAGGAAACAAAGGAAAGAAAAGAAAAGGGATTTGATCAGTGAATCGAGACATTTGATGAAAGAAAAGAACAGAATTAAAACCATCACGTGACTGACGTCTTTTTGGCAGCATGCCGTATTGGGGATGATCAACCTAGACGTTGATCATTGTCTAAGTTACTTCTTTTGATGGGCCGTAATCACTGATAAGTTTGAATTCGGTAAGCCCCCTCACCAAAAGAACAAAAACAAACTAAAAACCTTCTCGGCAGGGTGATTTTAAGAAACAAACATTTTTTATTGACATAATAAGGAGTAAATGTTCAAGTTTCAGCCATCTCTCTCCATTTGTGGAATCTGGATGCAAGATACTTACACGCATACATTCATAGACAGCCAGACGAAGTTGAAAACTGAAGAAACCTATTTCGACTGTTTTGGTGACAGTTAGGGGGACAGTCTTGGTTTATAGTTTCTAATAAATTACAGACGAAAAAAATAAATGAATAAACAAAAAAGAAAAAAAAAGACATAATAATTCGATGGTCACTAACATCTGGCCACGTCTTCTGAAACAAAAACGTTCAGAACGAGGCTCGACAGAGTGAAGAGACAATACAATTAGGATATATAATTAAATTCACAATGGTTCATTCACTTTCTTTGACGCCTTCCTAAAGCTGACTGACTTGAGAAATGTTACGGACTTACTTATCAAGTCTTTGCACAGACCAACGTTTCCTGATTTCATTCAGTTTTTGAATATTTTTTTTTTTTTCATGAAAGTTTTCACATTGATCAATGTGTTAGATTAGGGTGAGTTTAAACGCAAACTGAATCTTCGCAACAATCAAGTTAAGAGTTTACAAGATGGAAAGATGAGATTGAAAGATTAATCAGTAAGACATGGCAAAGGTCAGCGCAATCGCTGTCATCATGGAGGTAGGTAGGAAAGGCCTTCATCCAGTTGTCGACTTACAATGGATGATGACATATATATATATGTGTGTGTGTGTGTGTGTTTGCGTGCGTGTGTGTGGGAAAACTGCAGTTCACCGTACAAAATGCACCATTTAAAAAGGTGTCAATTTAAATTAAAACATGCTTATTCATTTATATATATATATATATATATATATATATATATATATATATATATATATATATATATATATATATATATATATCGGTCTCTGGGTCTGAAGCGGAGATTTCAATCCTGCCACGTGGTACTGGATGGGATAACGGATAGTCTATAGCCACACTGAAGAGTTGTAATACAACGAAACAGCTATATATATATATATATATATATATATATATATATACAAAGCTTAAACTTGACGTAAAAAACCATGCAAAGTCAAAGTAAATAAAAGTATATCTTTAATTTCGTTAAGACAAACATATTTTTGACAGCCAAGTTATTTGTTAATTAGTTCCTAATAGAAGACATAAGAGCACATAAAACAATGGCCTTTTTGTGAAGAACTCAAAAATTGCTTCAGATTTTTTTATGCTACCAATGAAATATTCCAACCATTTTGATTTTCTCAAGAAGTTCATATTTTCTCGATGCATTATACAATGATTTATTTCTCTTTCTTCAAAACTAAACATCGAACTTTTTTTTAACAGGCAGCAATTTATTTTCCGTTTTCGCTCAACTTATGCAATGAAAAAAAAATGGTAGCTCTAACATACAACTCTGCCAAGATTAAGCCTAACAACTAAATTATTTATGTGCTTAACTTAAAAACTCTCTCTCTCTTTCTCTCTCTATATTTATATATATATATATATATATATATATATATATATATATATATGTATATATATATATATATATATATATATATATATATATATATATATATGTATGCATGTATTTACTTAAGCAGGTCAATAATTTGGTTTGTGGTATTTATTTATTTATTCATAGTTAGAGCGACAACACACACACACACACACACACACACACACACACATATATATATATATATATATATATATATATATATATATATATATATATATCATTATGTTTTAGCAATTTATGAGAATACAAAAAGACGAAACAGATTTGTCATGTTCTTGATGATATTTAATTTTTCCTTGTAAATAGAGCCATTAATACATCAAGTAAAATTTACAAGGATATTCACCCTGTGAATGTTGACATTTTGTGCCTAACGCAGTCTTTAGTAACTGACAATATATTTTTTCTTGCGATTATGAAGACAAAAAGCAATTTGTGAGAGTAAATATCTTTGTAGATTTCACTCCATATGTATATATTCATAGATATGATTGAGTCATCTACAGAGAGCTGTTTCGTTGTATTACAACTCTTCAGGGTGGTTATAGATTATCCATTATCCCATCCTGTACCACAAGGTAAGATCAAAATCTTCGCTTCAGACCAAAAGGCTAGCATCTTACCTCTGACCTACACAGAGCTGGACAGCCTTTATGACTGAATTAAGGCGATATATTCACTTTCGCATAATTCCCATCTACTAGAGTGCTCTATTCCCGAGTTGGAAGAGCATTGCCGTATAGCTTATAATGAACGAATTACCTAACTTAAAAGTGCTCAACCCTAAATAAGGGAGTGTTAATCATAATATATAAAACAGGGAAAACGCTGAATGAATTTTCATGAATTACATTAACAGATATCGGAAAATAACTGACTGAGGTGATATTTGAAGTTCTTTCATGTCTAGTGTTCAAAGTTTTAACTCTTTCTAGAGAGTGAGATAACTCATTAATTGTAAGCTTACACATTGCTCTTCCAACTCTGGAATAGAGCACACTGGTGGATGGGGAATATATGCATGAACAAACATATAGCTGAAATTCAACCTTACTGACCATCCAGTTCTGCGTGGAGCAGAGGTAAGATGCCAGGTCCGAGGCGAAGGTTTTGATCCTACCTCAGGGTACTGCATGGGATAATAGATAGTCACACTGAATAGTTGTCATACAACGAAACAGCTGTCTGTGAATGACTCAACAATAATATATATAGATATACTATATATATACCATATATAGTATAGTATAAATACTATGTAGTAGTTTATATACTATACTATACTATATCATACTATTCTAGTATACCAAATCTTGCAATTTATACATTTGCAACAGTATTAAAAGATAAGCGAGGGAGACAATTTACATTTCATAGTTTTCTCTCTTGACAAATGTTACTGATGTGAATTTTACCGACGAATATAATTGAGTTGAGCAAAGTTTTCTTCTTAAATAATGGTGTATCTGAGGCAAATGTATAAGAAAGTAAGGCTCAAAAGAGAGACATGGTCGTCATCTATCTTTTATTGTCCGTAGTTGGACATAGACCTTCGCCAGGATTCGTCAAACTTCTCTATCATAGACGTCACGGAGCCAATACTTCACTTTACACCCCTTAATGAGTTGTATATAAACATACAAAAAAAAGAATATATATATATATATATATATATATATATATATATATATATATATATATATATATAAATATAAATATATATGTATATATATATATATATATATATATATATATATATATATATATATATATATATATATATATATATACATATATATATATATATATATATATACATATATATATATATATATATATGGGCGGTAAGTGTGTTCCCCTTTGGCATTATAGTTACATTGTGAATAACCCCCCCTCTCAACCATTAATAAAATTGTTCCCCAAATTCTAATCACCTCTTCCCAATCCATTTCGTTAGGGTGCACCCTTGATTACCTACTTTTTATAGCATGACAGATATATATATACATTTACAAGCACCTCTCATATATATATATATATATATATATATATATATATTCATATATATATATATATATATAATTGATAATTGTGTCATCCACAGACAGCTGTTTTGTTTTATTTCAACTTTTCAGTGTGGCTATGGACAATCCAGTATCCCTTCAAGTACCGCTAGGCAGGGTCGAAACCTTCGTGCCAGACCCAGTTGCTTCCCCATCTGCCCTATGCGGAACTGGAGGGTCAGTAGGATCGAATTAAGCGATATATTTACTTAGATATATTCCCCACCAGGGTGCTCCATTCTAGAGTTGGAAGAGCATTGCTATAGGAGCTTATAGAAGGCGAGTGCCCAACCTAACAATGCTCAACCCTAAAGAAGAGAGTGTTAATTATAATTATGATTAATAAGTGTGTTTAGATGTTTATTGTTTAACAAATGTGTTTAGTGTTTAGCGCTGTGGAGCTTTCTGAACGATATATATACATATATATATATATATATATATATATATATATATATATATATATATATATATATATATATATATATATATAATCTAAATACTAAACACATCAGAAACCTTGTTTATGTCACCTCTGTCACTTATTTCCCAATTTCTGTTAACGTAATTTATTATTTTCTCCAGTATTTATGTCCTACATATACTTTGTTATTATGGTGATATGTGCTAATTTTCTCTTGTTGGGATCATCAGTTGTTTATCATATAACTGTTTCGGGGATTTTAAAAACAAAACAAGGTACCCCAGCAGTATTGATCAAACACAAAATTCCTTCTAGCTATGATTTTAATATATATGTTATGTTGTTTATGCAGTTTACAACTTTTGATTTTTCATGTTTATATGTCATTTTTTTAGGGATGTAACGTGGAGGGAAACCAACCCTTTGAGCGGCCAAAAGTTGAGGAGACAATTTCGAAAAGCAAATTGAATATATATATATATATATATATATATATATATATATATATATATATATATATATATATATATATATATATATATATATATATATATATATATATATATATATGGGGATGTCGTGTATATATATATTGTAAGTTATACTTTGTTTTCCGCTGATTTCTAGTCGTACAAGTCTTCGACTAGTCGCCCCTAATGATCTGAGACGAAAGCCAAGACAAAGAAAAAAAAGCGTGAAGGAAGAAAAAAAGAAACTTGAGAAAAAAAAAAAGTAAATTATTCATAATCTGATAGAAATATATTACTCTGGGCTAATAGAATAAAGCCGGTGGAAGAAATACATATTGCAAGGATTCCGTAAGAAGCATTCCAGGAACGGTTGTTTTTTTCCGCTCTCTTTCTATCTCTATATATTTCCCAAATGTGCATGACACTAGACGCTACACGTCAGGCAAGAGATGAGAGGATGTTATGGGCGATCTTTGAGATTAAATGTAATAATGACAGCGAACTGTCAACGCTAAAGTTAATAATTTCCTGGTCTTCGGAGACAAAAGACCATTCCGATAACTTCTTTTTTCCCCACAAGCGGAAGATTCGCCACAGAATTTGTAATGGTAAAATGTCGTATCTGACAGAGCAATGACCCCTCAAACTTTTAGTTGTCGGTGTGCACAGAAATATTATGTTGTACCATTTTTTTCTCTTTTGACAAATATGTGTACTGAATGCTTGAACAAATGTAAACTTGAAGTTTTTTTTAAAGATGATTCATAGCGTATCTCTCGCGGTTAATGAAACTGTATCGGCAGGTTTTAATATGTTACCACTATGATAACATTCTGCAAAGTAAAGATTTTCAGTTTAATTTGCCATTGTTTGCGGGTGCGTAGTAAAACATATATTGGAGGAGAAAAAAGATTTAGATTTGTTTTTATTTTTTTAAAGATGTCCCTAAGAGCTTAAGAGGATGATTCGTCAGAAAAAATGTTTAAATGCAATGTGTGGAAAAAATTTAAACAAAATCGAAGATATCGTTTAAAACGGCAAACAAACACGTTAAAGTCTCGTGCAGAGAATTACGGGCGTTTTGATAAAAAAAAATCAAAAGGCGCTTGAAATATAGATAAATTAAAAGAAAGTTTTAACGTTAAAACATATTCAGTTAAGATTATGTTAGATACTTTGGAGTACTCAGTTCACTTTGTTGTTCTATTGAATAAAACATCCATGAGGATTTCTTATTTCTATGGGATGAAATGCGTACTAATGTGATATTGAAAAAAAGACTGACTAGTTAACACAATGATAGCTAAGAAATTATTTCCAATAATTATATTTATGGAACATCATTGATATCATTCTAATGATTATGTGCATAATTATTAATTAAGGTGTACCAAAGCAATAATCCTTCATTGAAACATATTTTGTTAAAAATAACAGACAAACTTTGTCTATCTAATTTGTTGGTTAATTTTTCTGGTTTGCATACCTAAATTTATTAATGTCTTCGAAGTTCTCCAAAAACGTTCTAAAGTTGGTCGTTCGAGATCTTTCGACCACCATTGGTCATTATCAAGGAAACGTGATAGTGGTATTTAAAGAGTAATTATAACTATTTTTTTTATAATTTTATTCTTGTATTTTAAGTTTTGTCTTTTTCGTAACTAGCATGATCATAAATATATCAATTTTAATGTGTGACAGCTTAGAGGGAACTATGCTGCGCAGTTAGACATTTGAGACGGCTCAACAAAGCTGGACAAAGAAATCTATGTCTGCATTGATATTTATCAAGCCTAGCTTTGTCAGGCACAAGGCTAGAAATATGGAATACCCGATATGGATTTTTCTCATGACAGTCCCAATGATCTTTGAGACAAACTTGCTACCACTGATCCAAAACAACGCATCCAATTAGTTATTAATCTAATTTTGTCTGGCACAAGACCACGAGTGCGGAGCGCCCAGTGAAAATCAATCTCATACCAGTAGGGATTATCTTATGATCAACATGCTAATCATTGCTCAAATGTTCGATGCATCCGGGTATTTTCTAAGCGTAGCTAAGTCTGACAAAAGGCTAAAAGCCTCTGAATTCATAAGATGTGGGACAATGTTTCCAATGAGTCACAGAAAGAAAGGTCAGTTTGATTTGCCAAAATGGCTACAATGGCTAATATTGGATAGATTTCATATCAAGGTAACTATGCACGTTACAAAATCCATACAAAGGCTCCAAAAAGTATGGATATACAACGTATTGATCAGATATTAATGTTCAAATAACGTTATTCTTGGTGTGAAGGAATTATTCTTTATATTTGTATAGAATTTTTTTTATAAATTCATGTTTGATTTATTCATACTACTACTACTACTACTACTACTACTACCATCAATCTACCAACATTGAAAATTTTAGCCATTTTAAGCCATTCAAAATAGCCGATCAAAAATGACCGTTTTCCAAGTGCATTATTGGAAAAATTGCCAGATTTGGCTTGCGAGAAAAGTGCCCGAGGCTTTTTCGTTATTTAAGAAATGGCAACATCCATAATCTTCAAGTGCGAAATCCGGAGGAAGAAGTAATTACTGCACTCTATTTTTCTTGATGACGAGAATTTCAACTGCACCAAAACTGTCAACTTAGATTTCTCACAGTTTTCAAGCTGGTCTGGCTGGCTGGTTTGGTGGCTACGGATGTATTACGCATGCAGGTTGTTCAAATGTAGTAAAAGGACTGAACATTTGAACATTTACTCCTTATTATAAGTAGAAAAAATGTTGTTTCCTATTAGATTTTTAGGGTGGGGGTCCAGTTTGCTGTCTGAACTTATGCTAAATTGATCCCTTAGTTTGTGTCCACCTGTTTTTCCGATTTTTTTTCAAGCTGAGACTTTTTTGAGCGATCACTGCCCCCAAAAGGCAAGTAATTTAACTTATTCAATGATCACATATTTTTCCATTTTTTTCCTTATTGATCCCCCCACCATGACACGCTGCCAAATGACGTTGGTTACAAGACGGTTTCTAATGAGTGACTAACCAGACCTTTATGCCTTAAGTTCCATATTAGTCGAGCTGTCAGATGTATCTTTGTCGGAAGAAGAGGCTAATGCTGTCAAAAATTTGAAAATAAAAAGCAAAGATTAGCAATATAGTGTATAACATTTAAGGCCTTTTTAGTTAGTCCCCCGTAAGACTAACATTTACATAACCAGTGGAAACTGATGGATCAAGTCCATGTAAATTTTCCCCTCGAAGTTGGAGTTTTCATTTTCGGGTTCGAGGCTCACGAAAAACGTCCAGCATTTTATTATTTTTTGAAAATTTGGATTTTCTTCCAAGGCGAGTGAAGTAAATAATCCATTTTTCTAATGGATTATCCCAAACATGCTGTCAATCATGTTGGTTGTCTGTAGATTTCCATTAGAGTGACTAACTAGGTACTGAATGCTGATTTTCAAGACAGGAAAGCTCTCCTCACTTGGAAGACTGGCGTGACACGATCGTCATGCTGAATACAGATACCCCCTTTACGAAAATAAGGGTAAAGCGAAAATAGCATTCAGCGTTTGTTCTGTAATAACTATTAAAAGGCAATGTACGCCCTCTGCTTATTTCCCCTACCCCTCAGTCCCCACACCTCCCACCGCCCAAACCCCCATTAACCCTGTCCAATATACCATCATCACCATATTGTGGATTGGGAAACGCCTAAAAAAATTCTATATAATTTAATGTTAATTGCTCCTTCGCCTTACGCTATTTCAACTCACGGATGTTCTCACTTTCGGGTAACGATAAAAAAAAACTTGTACCGAGTGAGTATATATCGATTGGTCGAAAATTGGGCCATTTGAAAAATCAAAGACTTTTCTAACCATTCCATCTACAGCAGCGATGACTGTCACTAACTGAGTTGACAGGCTGACATACCGATAAGCTCCCACCACCTCTCTTTTCTTTTTCCTCCTTCTCTATCTATGTCTGGATGTGCAAGTAAGACACATCTATGTTCTGACTTTTGGGCTCGTTTTCATCGTAAAACTAACTATATCTTTTTCTAGAAGTTCCTGAATTTTTTCTATTGGTGGTACATTAGTTTGTACCGTAATAAAGTTAAAGATAATTTGATACTTTTCATTCAATTATAGAGACGAAAAAATACTACTCTGCAGACGTTCCTAATGTTCTTGTGGATTCCTTAATCAAATAAACCTTCAAGATGGATTCCTAATTTGGAAATGTCACAAATTATTCGCCTAATGAACAAAGGGCTAATTACTTTTGTCGATTCAACGATTTACTTTGCTAACACAAAGGAAGAATTGCTCAAAGTCTAATTTATCCCGAGCAAAATAGATTTTTTTTTCTTAAAATAAGCAGAAGCAACACCTGAGGTACGAAATATCTAATATTCCCATCGATGGCAGTACTGGCTTTTTACTGCCTGGTTAGGTCATTTTGTTTTCAAGTAGGTACCTGACAGTTATTCACTTTTACCTGGGTAGATTGACGATCGAATTGAATTGACAACGCTATCGGTGTGCATTGGCTGTCTTTTTTCGTCCAATCATAGACGTTCTCCGGTGGCCAATCAGAAGGCATTGCCTAAGATTAAATTCTTACCGTTGATTTTTTTTTCTCATTTAATATAATCCGAAGTTTCAAGTTAACACTAGAGAATAAAAATCAAATCACCTAGTTTCTGATTGGATCCTTTATTGACCAATCATTGGGCTTTATTTTGAAAAACAACTTATCGTACTGATTATGTAGACGTCGAGTAGTTTTAGCAACTGACCGGAAAAAAAAACGACTAAATGTGATTGGCTGCACAATCTGAATTCTGATTGGTTGTTTTGTTTACTTGCTTATCATATACAGAATCCAATTTTAAATGTATTCTAGGAACTTGGATTCTCGTACTTGAGTTTTTACATTCATAAAATAAGGTTAAAATAATACTAAATTACTACGGTTAGAAACCGTCAACCAAAACTGTCGACTCAACGGTCAGTATAGGTTTCTTCCAATTTCTACATTGGTCTGCCTGCTTGTTTGGTATGATGGATACGTATGTATGCATTTATCACACTCACAGACCGCACTGATGGAGCTAGAGTGTTGAAAATTTGGAGATTTGTTGTTTTCTTTTTTTAAAATCACCCCCTGTATACTTATTAGAGTGGCAAGTTTGCAATGTAAGTTTATGTTAAATTGATCCCCTAGTTAATGTCTGCAGGGTTTTTTTGTTGATTTTTGTATTAAATTCAGACTTTTTTTAAGGATCACTGTCCGACAAAAGGTGAGAGAAGTAAGCTATTCATTGATCAGCCCTTTTTTTCAATTTTTTTATTATTGATCATCCCCAACACAATATGCTGCCAAAAGCCCGACACGATTTCAATTGAGGGACGAACCAGACTTACTGATCCATTAATTGAAAGAAAAACATTGATCACAATGTGTAGTTATATGAGATAAGTGCATGAATTGTTTTGATAATCATTATGTGAAAGTATCTTCGGGCTGTTGTGCCAATGTCGGTTTATCTTCTGAACACAACATTTCGGCTGTTGAACTATACGACCTTCTTCACATGGATGTCGTGGTTGGTGATGTTTCCGAAAGCTAAGATGGGAGGTTGTCACTGTCAAATCCTGTTGGTAGAATGTTCCAGTTAAACAGTCCAATTTCGGGGCAGAAACAGATGGAAGTCAGAACTATATTGATGGCCGTTTTTCATGTCATAAATATGTCGGTGTCCAAGGTTGTTTACACAGGGGCATCTCTTCAAGTGAAATTAGTCAATTTTCGTTCATATAATGGCATAAACAAATCACAAATCACTGACAGATCAAACACACATTTCCACAGGGGCATCAACATCTCCCTCAAAGGTACTAAAAGATTCGATGCATCTCCTTTAAAAAAATACCCAATGTCGTCTGAACATGTTTTTTTTTATTCGTTATTTTTCTTTGTAGCATGAAATGATTTTCTACAACTTATTTAGTGCCATTTGCAATTTTGAATAAACAAGAACCATAAGTTCAACGATACATCTACCATCCGTACGTCTTTCTATGTGATTTCCAATTCCAAAGGGATTCAAAACAAAGTAGTAGTTACATTAATAGTTGTTGTGGTGGTGACAGGAGGAGGGGAGGGGTTAGGATGATTTACTCAAAAATTTGGTTATCAAAAAAAATCAACAAATTTGAATGAAAGCAAGTGCAGAATTTTTATTGATAATTTGTTCCGGGGTTTAAGTATAAGCTAGTTTATTTGATGAATGGGCTACAAATGGGTATATATAACATTTTTACCAATAAATTTGGCTGGAAATTGAAAGGTTAAGCCTATTTCAGCCATTTTGAAGACAGTTTGAACTATCAGTAACAAACGTGTGGCAAGAGTGTAGAGGAAAAGTTTTCAAGGTGGTCTGGCTGGCTGGCTGGCTATCTGGCGATGTATGTATCACACGTACACACCAATGGAGAAAGAGTGCTGACATTTTCACCCCCCACCTTTAATACGTTTTTAGTCGAGAGGGTCATGTTTTCAATGTAGGTTCACGCTAAATTGATCCCTTATTTTGTATCTGCTTGAAAAGGCGAGAGTAGCAACTTATTCATTGATCACCTCTTTTTCCATTTTTAATTGATCAACCCCAACACAGCATGCTCCAAAAAGACATTGGTCACATGAAGGCTTCTATTTGATGATACCAGACGTATTTTATCTATTTTCTTTCTGAAATTCTGCGAGTGTGCCCTTGAGGATAGAGCATTCTCGACGCCGGAAAATACAATGATTGAAATGACTCCAGCTTGGCCTTTAAAGTAATCAAATCAGATAATTCTATTCTGTTTCCACACAATGCTATCAAAATTACTTTACATTACAGTATTTTACATTGCAGTACAAAGAAATGCATCATGATCAAACCGTATTGGCTAATTATTGGACCAATCGTTAAACTCGATTTGAATATTTTTTGATTCCATGAAATGTACTGAGTATGACCTCTGAAACCGGTTGTAATGTCCTGAGAAGTTTTATGGTCCATTTTGGATAATTGAGCATTCACAAAGAAATATTCAATAGATATCTACATTGTAAGTACTGATTCAAAGATGGACTTCATCGAACTTTTTGAAGGGTTCTTTTGATGAAATAAAAAGGGTTCAAAATATTTTATCCCGTCGGGTCTACGTACTGTTTCTGCTCTCTTGAATGGGACAAAAAATACTGCCCCCTTCATCGCACCACATACGCACGTTCATGTGTGTGTGTGTGTATGGTTTTGGGACTTGCAAAGCCGGTCGTGGACTCAAAGAACATTATTATTACTCCCAGGTTGAATTTAGGAACAATTAAATCCGTTTTTTTTTTCATTCATAAAAACTGATAACCCTAATAATCGACCAAGAGTTGAAATTGTGGCTGGCTGGCTGGTTTTTATGAGTCTCTTTCAACTTTTTTTCTCCCGTCGGACAGAACTTTTAAAAATAAAGTATAAAAAACAATAAAAAAAGAAGTTAGACAATCTGATGTTACTTGAGCTCATTGGCATTCGACCATCATGGCGTCTCCCATCTCCAGGGCAGAATTAAAGCGGTGTTTGGCTCTTTTCCTGTGTACACTTCCTCTTCGTTGCCCCACGGCCTTATTTCAGGTTTTGTTGTTCAGTTGATCTCCTCTGCTGTAACTCTTCGTTGAATAGAGCATTGAAGTTTCTTTTTGTCCGGGGATTATTATTTGCTATAAGAGTCTGTCGTCGTTGTGTAATTTTTTTTTCAATTGGATAACTTAGTTGCCATAAATTGGTTATTCCTTGAAATATTTCCATGAAATTTTGTAGATAGGTTTGTGGAAAGATTCTACCGGTAGGGGATATGGTGAGTATTGACGGATCTGATTGTTTGTTAACATCATGAGCAAAAACAGAAGAATTTTCATGTTTACATTTAGGAATTTTCTTTCTAATCCGGGTTGATTTTGCTAAAGTTTGGTTATGATGTTGTCAAAACCTCAGGAATTCAAAAAGTTAACATTTTATTTGTAGATATCCAATATTGTGATTTTAAACTGCTGGATTTATTAGAATTAAATTTTTTATACTGCCTCTTTCATACCTATCCACTAATTTACATTTAAACAACTAATTGTCTTTCCCCAATCTCTCTTCCAAGGATTTTTTTTCGTGGGGGGGGAGCTTCATACTTTTTCATACGAGCAAGACTATCTATCTATCTCAGTCTGCTCATATCTATCTATCTATCTATCTATCTATCTATCTATCTATCTATCTATCTATCTACAGTGTTTTTATTCTCTTGTTTCTCTCAATCCTCTATTTCTATCTCTCTTTCTTTCTGTATGTCTTTCTTCAGAAGCCGTCAACCAAAACTGTCACAAGACCTGTTACCACAGCCTTTTTTGAAAATTCAGACTTCCTTTTAGCGTTCACTGTCAAATGTGAGTCGATAGTAGTAATTCATTCATTTTTCTATTTTCCAAGTTGATCACCCTAAACACAGGTTGCAGCCAAAAGACAGTTTCTATTAAGTGACTAACCGCACCTATCTTCCTTTTGTGCCTTCATTTCTTTTAACTGTCCCATTTGGTTTCTCTTCTTGTTACGTTTTCTCAGGATTCCAATGGTATCTTGTGGAAGGATTCACCATTACATAAAATATTTTTTTTTTTTTTAGATAAATAAAGATTGAATTTTGATGATGATCTGAGGATTTCCCTCAGCAGCTCCCTTCCATTGCATCGTACCTATTAGTTCACACGATATATCTTAAAGTTCTCATTGAACTTCAATTAAATTTTCTGGATTTTCTGATCAACTTTGGAGGTGAATCTAGAATTGTTTTCGATTTAGAGATATTTTTTTCAATTCTCTGAAAATTTTTGTATCCACTCATGTTTGGCCACACATTATTCTTCAAAATTTTTCAATCATATTTATTTCAACGACTTGTTTTTGAGGGGTAGTTCGTGAACTGAGGGAGGATTGATGAAATTTCGAAGCGGATCCTATACTTTGTTTCGGATTAGGGGGATATATTTCATACGTTTAGAAGGATTAATAAATTCTTTGAAATGTATATAACTCTCCTTCATTACAACTTCATATGAACTTCTTAGGTGTATAAGTGCATCTCTATAAGACGCTTTCAGTCCGTCAGTCGGTTCCAGTTACGTTAAATAATGGAAAGAACAATGAAAAAAGAAGTGTGATGTCATTAAAATTTGTGACATCTCTTCCAATCATTTTTACAAGCTACTATGATGCTATTATAGAATGTCTGACTTTCGTATTTTTGTTTTAAAAAAAGGCCAAAAAAGACAATTCACGATTTTCATTACAAAAGATACACTCAGAATATTTCCATATCACAATATTTTACAAGTATGAGAATCAAATGAGTACCTGCTCTTCCTTTTCCTCCACCTTCACCCCTATCTGCAACTACTATCATGGATGGTAGACACATTTTTGAACAATTTTTTCCAGTTAGTGCATGGCATTTGCGGGGGAGGGGACGCTCTCTGAGTGCTTTCTTGTTCTAACTTTTCTATAACTGTCAACGTATTTATTGATAGTGAACCTTTTTAGCACTGTGTGTCACAATTTAGATATTTTGAATAATCCTGTTATCGATGTGCCAATAAGATCTATTTTAGCTTCAGGCGTTCATAGATAAGCGGCACACACATGTTCATGAAACTGATATATTTATAAAACTAAGCGTTTAATAGAATATAACGAGAAATTTCAAAATATGCTTTTGAAACTAGAGTAACAAAATGAAGTTGAAAATGTTTAATTTTTCGAAGTCCATCGCGTGTCAACTGAAAACCCACAGCGTGTTCTTGCCGACAGTCGTGTCATACATTCGTCACCACCAGTTTTGTTTCATAGGAAATTAATTCTGACGTCATGCGGCCAAACTTATTTTAAACAGGCCTAGTTAGTCACTCAATAGAAACCGTCAAACAGCAAACGTCTTTTGGCAGCATGCCGTGTTGAAGGTAATCAACCAGAAAAATTGGAAAAATTGTGAACGGGGTTGATCGATGAATAATTTTTTCTCTTGCCTTTTCTTAGGCAGTGATCACAAAAATGCCTGAATTTTCAAAAAAAAAAAAAGAAAACGAAACAAAACACACGGACATGAAGTAGGGGATCAATCAGACGTAAGCTTTTTTCGCCTGGTGGGTTGCAGCCATGCTTTTTTTTTTCATTTTTTTTTTGTCTTTTCCATATTTTCATTCCAGAAAGTTTTTTGCATTGCATGACCAGGTTTTAATTAAAGTTCACGGGAAGCTATCTTGTTCTCGTTCTGAGTCTCACTCACGTTCTCGTCCGGTCAAGATTTGTTGTAAACAGGGGGCTTCCACTACCACTTTTCAGGGAGAAGGTTGAGGGTGGGGGACAAATGATAGGTCCTGATACCGGTTGTCAGGTAAGCGACCAGAGAGCATTTAAATTGAGATTCTTCCTAAACTGCCACTGTTCATTATTCCTGAATACGAGTACAATTTATCATTGAACATAATTTTTGTCTTTGTTCTGTTCATCCTGAACCCTATATTTGGCTTTCTCGATTCAAATCCCTTAAGATGTTTCGTGAGCTATCCACTGTTTTTGATATTAATGCAATATCATCATAAAACCCTAAATGCTTTAAATATTTCCCGTCTATGATTACAGCCATGTTCTACTGGTCTATCTACTGAAGATCAAGGGAATGAAATGAGAAGATGCTTGACGATTGGTGGGAGAGCTTTTGGAATGAACAGTCCTGCAGTACATTTATAACGGCTGCTGCTGCTGATGATGATGATGATGATTTATCTGTGCTTGCAAACGAAAAGGGAAAAAAAGAAAGGAAGAGAGAAAGATAAAATGGAGAAGAAAAAAAGAGAGGAAAAAATACAAAGAAATCATGGTGGTAGGTATCTTATTGTGGACAATCTCGGATCGCCTTGCTTCTCTGTATCCTATTCCTACCCTTTCGGAACAATATTCTAAATGATTTTCATACGATATCCCCACCCAATGCAGCCTGATCCTAATCTTCCTTGAAACTGGGTTTCAAGTAAATGAGCCGTCATTTTGTTTTGAGCGCTTTACTCGAATTGGTGAGCTCAATTTTGATGGGCTTAACACGCTGCAGCCACCTGTGGCAATGTGGAACGAGCAGTCACCACAGGTGTATTTAATTGCTCTCTTCAATTCTTCACACGCCGACAGACAGGCCCGGCCAATAGAAAATAATGCCTGTTACACGATGGTATGGGCAATTTTGGTAAGTGAAGTGTGCCAGTTCTGGACATAGAGCGTGGTCCGTGATTGCGTCTCCTTTGAGAGGAAAATGAAAGTGAAAGCGAAAGTGAAAGTGAGATCAGGGTAATAGAAAAAAAAAACAAGAAGGAAGAAGAAAAGCAGGAAGAAGAATGGAAGAAAGGAGAATAAGGGAGGAGGGAGAAAAGCAAAAGGCAAATTGAGGGGAAAAAACGTTAAGAATCAGGAAAAGGGAAAGAAAAGAAAAAAGAAGAGGAAAAAGTAGGAAGCGAAACAGGGAAAGAATTGGAAGGGAGTGAAAGATGGAAAAAAAGAAATGAAAAATTTCTGGACATTGAGCGTCTGTC
The DNA here is from genome assembly GCA_963457665.1 of Thysanoteuthis rhombus. Classification (NCBI taxonomy): domain Eukaryota; kingdom Metazoa; phylum Mollusca; class Cephalopoda; order Oegopsida; family Thysanoteuthidae; genus Thysanoteuthis; species Thysanoteuthis major. The sequence goes on along the minus strand of OY735204.1, from coordinate 5,412,891 downwards.
ATCCGTGCTTATTACTCTTTTGAGAGAGAAATTGCAAGCGGAATTAGAAGTGAAATTGGGATTGGAAGAAAAGACATAAGAGGGGAGGGAAAATGATAGGGGGGGGGGAGAGGAAAGGGCAAAAAAAGGATGAGAGAAAGAATGAAAGAAATGAAAGAAAGAGGAAATGATGGATAAAGGAAAGAAAGAAAAACGAAAAAGTTTTGGATATAGCAATTGAATTGGTATAAGTAAAAGCAAAAAGGGGGAAAGAAAGACGGAAGAAGGAAAGAAAAGAGAAAGAAATAAAGAATAGAAAAAAGATTGAATGAAAAATGATGGGCTTGGGGAATTAAATAAAGACAGGATGAAAGGAATGAAAAAGCTCTGGACATGGAACGTAATCCACGATTGCGTTTCCTTTGAGAGTGAAAGTGAAAGTAAAAGTAGAATCCGAGATCAGCGCTGACAACGCCGAGTCAAACCCCTCTCTATTCACTCTCGTTTGATATCGTTACATGTTCCATTGCAATTAGGACGTTCTCCAAGTCTTGTTTTTATTTTGTGGATTCGTCGCACATGAATGTGGATGTTATGTTCAATCAACTTGTGTCTATCGGACTGAGTCGATTGACACAAAACACGGAAACAGTGGGAATAACAGTAAATAACGTTGAGGCTAGGGTCAGGTGGTTAGTAGCTGAGTGGTTACAACATAGGAATGGTGTCCATGTCTGCTCCAGCCTCTACATTTCGAAAAACAGCATCGTACTAAAAACTCAGCCTGCTGCCTAAGGGTTACCGGTTGTTTGCATTTGCTTCACACTAATTCCCCCGAGAAAGGCACGAATCCACTCCTCCCTCCAGCTATGGATAAATAGCAGAGCAGTTGCACCTTTTAGCTTTGCAAAGTAACCCATATAAGAGAAAGTCAGTATGACTGTAGAATCAACAGTTTGTCAGTTGTCATGGCCGGTCTAAAGTACGGTTGGTGAGGATAGCAACTCCACTGATCGATACTGAAAACTGGAGCAGCAGAGTGGTTGTAGCCCTATGCTCCTTATGAAACTGGAATAGACAAAAAAAAAACAAAAAAAAACAGCAACTATGAGCTGTAAATTTAATTTCGAGCCTCATTGGTGAGTCTCGTTCCCACCTATCCTCTTTCGAAATGCTACCCAGAGCAGTATAGAGACTACTTCATTTTTTGATATCAAAATATTTTAAATAATTGTTGCAGGAACAGTAAAACCCTGCTATAACGAACTAATTAAGGAGGGTTGGTCGTTGAAGCCAAAAATTTGTTATACTGGATGGTTGCCCATCGTTTGGTTGTTTAACGCATTTAAGGAGCATTGTTCGGTAAATCCAAAGGCAGCTCGGTTGCTCTTCACTCTACTTTTGGTTTCCCAGTCACATCATATCTGAAAAGTATCTAAGAGGGACACACGGTTACCACATGCGTGCATGCCAGAATTCTTTTACATCAACGAATTTCATCAGTCTTAGCACTTGTGCGATTTGTGATCACTGCATTTATCGAACTTCGTCCGTTAAATGCAAAGTTTGATTGAAGTGTTCGTTAAAGCGAAAAATCGTTGTATTGAGCTTCGTTATAGAGAGAGTTTTACCGTATTCACTGAGAAAAAAACTGTTTTGTCAGTACTTAGAGCATCTGAAAATGCACAATATCTTATTTGAAATTCTGGAAATCAAAAAACTTCGGGAACTGAATATTTTCTGTAGATGGCATTTGCACAAAGCTCATGTATGATGCCAAACATGACCCGAAGCAAACCACGCTCAATTCAAACAAAAACAGACGTATCCCCGGACTTCTACTCGTGAGACGTGTGCCTCTGTGGCTCACAAGTACTTAGTTTATTCTTTGATGAGTTGTATCACTTTAATAAGCATGAAATTGTTAAAACAAGAACCATAAGTTCAACGATGCATCAACCGTATATAGTGATAGTAGCTGGTGGAAGAAGAGGAAGAAGAGCAAATGATCTCTCTGTCTATTTATTCTTATTTTTACAAAATATTGCAATGTAGAAATATTCCCTGAGTATGATTTTCGATAAAAATCGTAAATGGCCTTTTTTAATACAAATATGCTTAACTCATACATTCTATTATTATCTCATAACATTAATGACGTCAGACATTTAATGACATTTCTTCCTCTCTTTTTTACTTCCTATCTTTGTTCTTTAAAGTAAATTGGGCCGATCGATCCGCATATCGAACGACAGACCGACCGAAAAGCATCTTATAGAGACATGTCAACGCATCTAAAAAAGAGCTGAAGAGTTTCCCATGGATAAAAATGAGAAGCATTAAAAGAAGCATCATCGACGGTGCAGAAAGTGGATATTGCATAAACTTGTTCAAGCATCGTGGATTTTACAAGTAAATTCAACGAGCTTCTCAGACAATTGAACGTTTCCTCGTTGTTTATAGAGTCAACACGATGTCTCAGCAGATTCATTCTGAGGCCTTCATCAGGTGTACTTATCCAAATGTAATAGTGATAAATAGAATTATTTTTTTCTATTTAATGGTAGCCACGCTCATAGCGTAGGTTTCGGGTGTTTCCTTTCCCTTCCCTTGTTAGGCCTAGATTTCCATACCTAGTCCCAGTTGAATGTTAAAGGCCCTCCTGAAAGCTATTGACAGTGTCTTTACAAGTGAATGTTTCGCCATTTTTCTGATATTAATTTCAATTACCTCTTGGAAAATCTCAGCTTCCATTCAAAGAATATTGATACTTACCTCTGTGAATTAACAACGAAACAAATGCTCAATTGTTTCTCCTTGAAAGACATCGTCATTTTTTCAATAATTTGATTAATTTTCCTATCTTTCACACTGAAGAGTTCCATTCATTGCTATTCCAGAAACAATAGTGTCCACTTTGTCTCTAGTTCAATTTTTATTATTTTCCTTTTGACGAGCAATACATTTTGTTATACATCCCACTTTGTTTTCCATGAATTTTCTTTTATTCAAAGATAAATGTAACAGATTTTAGAAAAAAAAATACGTATCGTTCTCAATGTTACAAAAAGGTTGTTAGTGGCAATGGTTGGGATTGTGAGTATTTGCCGTTTCAAAACCCCAACACTCAAATGAGAGTCTAAAATGCCAGCTATTAAAATGTACAACAGTATTTTAGTCATTATGATTCATATATCTTTTTTTTTATCGTTATAATATAATGAAGAGCCAAGGAAGTGATTCTCAAACTGGGTGCCAAACTATATTTGCCTTCTGTTAATCGAAAAACCTTTCTGATTCTCATTTATCTTTCAAATCTTTAGTAAACGATTTTCCTTTTCCTACGCTAATTAGCCTCCGTCTCTCTAAAAGCTAAGCTGAAATCCGATTCTGATTTTAGTAGCGCTAAACCAGATACGGTCGGTCGAAAAGGAAAAAAAAAAGACTCGTTAGTCACTCAATACGAACTGTCACGATGCATCGTGCACTGGAGAGAATCATGCTCAGCATCACAAGGTGAGACCACAAGTCGACAAAGTATATCAGAGAAAAACAGGAGTCAGGATTATAGAATACATTGGAAAACTCAATGGCAATGGGCTAGTTATGTTGCGAAAATATCAGACAACCGCTGGAGATGGCGACTCACAAAGTAGATTTCCAGAGATCATATACAAAAATGTGGCCGACAAGGTATAAGTTGGCATGAAGAGCTCGACGAGTTCAGAAAGTGTTGGCTCCGTGACGCCAATGATAGAGAGGTATGGCAAAACGTCAGACGCTGAAAGAATGATGATGATAATGATGATGATGATTTTGGTATTATTATGTGCACTTTTCTGTCGAATATTTTATTAACCAACATGAACTGTGTTGTGTGTGAAATTTTCCTCTCTAGACATGTGAATAGTTTGTCAACTAGCTTTGTAAGTGAATGAGTTTTGATTTAACAATTTTCCAACAACTTAATCAGAAAGATCTGTGACTTGAAGGTGTTATTCTATTGATATATGTCAGGATTACATCACATAAAAATGGGAAAACCTGAAATCCAGACGATACATATGCTATTCAAACACGAGTTTTCTTCCTAGCCCGTTTATAACGGTGATGAATTGATTACATATGAAAGCTATGCCTCATTGAAATCACGTTTTATTTTTAATAACATACTTACGAACTGAAACAAACTAATCAATGAAACTGGCTCTAAGCCAGTTAAAATCCTAAATTTTGAAATGAATCTTAAGCGACCTCAGATATACAAGTGACATCAGATTCATAGTAAGATTGGGTGTGGATGCTTCGTGGAAATGATGTGAGGCGTTTGGTATGTCGATTTGCCAGATTGTCAGTCAGTCAGTCAGTCAGCGACAACTACCGCTGCAATATATTTGCATATCTAAAAAAATACTTATTAATGTTTTATTTGACGGAACAACAAACTAGAAAAAGCACTTCAAACCTCGTAACTAAATACGTTATTTCGTAGAATGCGATCAGAGTTATATTATATCAAAACTTGCCAACAAAGTTTTTTTTCAGCCATGGGAGAGAGGTTTAGTTAAAATCATCTAGAAACAATTCCAAGATTACATTTGCACAAGTATTCAGTGCGCACATTTTTAGTCACAAGAAAATCTTGTTCAACGTTAGATTGTTGCACACAATTACAATTAGATGTGACATTGTGACAAACCATTTGTACGAGTTTGATGTAAGGGGGCACCTCACTGTGCATACGAGAACTTGGACTCCTGTATTTTCTCTTATGTTTTGTCTTATGATTTCTCCATGTGAGGTTGAGCACGTTGCATGGTTTTCAGTTTGGGGGTCAATCTTTAGTTAAGTTCTATGATTAACGTCCATAGGTGACAATTGGGAAGATGCAGCGGTTGTATACCCTTCTTTTTTAACTAATGGGATTTTCTTGTTCTTAGAAGTTGACCTTACTTTACTTTACCGAAAGCTTTCCATCCTAGGATGATTCTACGCTTGATTTCTTCTTTGAGGATTCCATGGAAATTTATTGTCCTAAATAAATGCAGTGGTCTGCTTCCATCAGCTCTCTGTTTTCTATTTTGATCGTTGTGTCTTTGTCCTCAACATGTTTGTTTTTCGTAACATTCGTTTTAAAGTTGGCAAAGCATCAGCAACAAAATAGTATCGGTCTCAAATTCGATAACGAAAAAAAATCAGATGACAGAAAGGGAGGTAATTGAAGGAGTAATCTAATTCCATTCTTTTGATGTTTCTAGATATTTCAATTTAGATTTAGATGTTTTGAGTTGCATTTAATGGCAGAAATTGCTGTTTACTTGATTTTTAATGGAAGCATGTTATTTTTTTAATTTATGTTTTTTTAAACTCCTTTTTAGAAGATAATCTAAAAATAAATTTGGCATTTTGTCTTAGCGCTTTTAGGTTTTAATGAGAAAAGGTAATCACTCCACAGTGGATATAATTGCTAGTGAATCTTTTCAAGTAAGTTTTCTCAAATGGGGAGCAAGATAGTATCGCTTTATAAAACCACTTAATCAAATTCCACATATCTCCGTTTATCAGAATTGTAAAACGAAATTGTAAAATATTTTTGATATATACATACTAATATTTATGCAAAAGTTCAATGACATCACTTACCGCATATAGTAAAATCTACGCAGCCATTTTTTCATCTACAATCGTTTTGGCAAGTGGCCTCGCCCCCAACGTTTAAAATCTGCACATTTTGTATATTCTCCATTATGATTTAATAGAATTATATTGTACAGTACCGTGTACTGTACAGAAGATTTTTTAACGTTGGGAATAATGGCCTCTTAGGCTACATTCGGATTTAACGGGCTTTTGACATGAACAGGTGCCCTTTACCATTATTAGTCCGTTGAATCGAGGGTGTGTATTGTTAGCAGGATACCTGTTTATAAAGTCGTTTAACATGTCGGCACCGTTGCACTGGACTCCATGACATCTTGATAAATAGATGTCGGCTTTGAAATGATAAATCACTCAGATAACTTCAACTCTTCCCCCCCATAGAGTGGACATTTTAACATCCCCCGAATTTTGGCTATTAAACATCCTCCCTCTACTCGCTTGAATTGTGTAATGGTTAGCATGTCTGCCTTGTATGTAGAGGGTCTTGGGTTCGATTCCCAGTATGAATTAGGGGTTAAGGGAAACTCTACGTGGGACAAATTGCCCAATGCATTTAGTGACTAATTTGATTAGGGTGGAGTTTGTCCTTCGATGGTTGTAGGAATTTGTAGGCCAAGACTTGTGACTTGCAAGAATCACTAAACTGATGCATGCAAAAGAAACTGGGTCTTCGTCTCTGGTCGTCATACTCCAGTTGGAGTTGTCTCTTGGAAGATACGACGCTTCAAATCACCTTCACTTTCCGGAACGAATGCATTAATTTACGGACAGCATTAAAGATACTCTCCACTCATATGAGGACAATTCTATACATTTGATTTTAAATGCATTATTACCGTGTCTGCTACACCATATACATAAAAAAAATGGTCACCTCAGTTTCCAAGTTGGTGCAACTGGTAGCCTATTTATGTATGTATGTATGTATGTATGTATGAAGCTAGAGTGTTGAAGATTCAAATATTAATACCTTATTAAGTCTTTAAAAAAAAACTTCCAGAAATACATTTTAGTGGGGATTCAGTTTGCAATGTGAGTTTATGCCTTAGTTTTTGAAAATTCAGACAAAAGGTGAGTAAAATAACTAGTCATTGGACCATTCACTTTTCCAGTTTTTCTTATTGATTACCCCGAACACGACGACGTTGGTCGTCTGACGATTTTTTTCGGATGAGTAACCAGACCACTTTCATTTTTCTTTTGTTTTTCTATGTGTCTTTCTCCAAATATTCTGGGGGGTTTATACCCCCACTTTATTTTCTTTTGTTATACCTCTGCCGACAGGGTTAGGAGGTATATATGTACTCAATTGTGTCTGTCCGTCTAAATGTCTGTCTGTCTGAATGTCCGTCTATCTGTCTGTTCAAACAATGTTTCTAAAAGTTATCAATGAATTCCAATGACATTTTATAGAAGTGTGGGTCATAACATGAGGATTAATTGATTAAATCAGAAATTTTTACTGTCATTTAAGCTATATATGAGCTGATTTTCATTCAGTTTTCAATGACATTAGCATCGGCTGAGGTATGCATTCCAATTCTGTCATTCTTCTTTCTTCTTGTTTCGTTGTAAGCTCGATTTCTTTCTTTTCCTTGCTCTTTATTTTTCCACTCCCTTTAACATCCATTATTGACTTTCCCGTTTCAAAATGGCGTTCGCTTCAACTGCTGGGTCAGTGTTTTTAGGGTTAGTGCTTTTTAAGGTAAGTGTTTTTTAGGGTTAGTGTTTGGGTCAAGTTTAGCGTTATTGTCGTCTGCTTCTTTGACTTTGAATTCGCCGTCAGTACCGGTCACTCTACAGCTGGGGCGACGGAAATGTTTGACCTGGAGATCTTGCGATTACCTTATATCCTTTTTATGATGCCTTCTCAACCTATTGATATTGCTTTGTTCAAGTGGTCCTGATCAACATGGACAGTCGAACCACTGGCGAAAACAATCGCTAAAAAACAGTCTGTGAATAGATTCTAATAAAATCATATAAAAATATATATAAAAGAATATCAATTCCACACAAAACAACCGTTAAGGAATCAGATAATTATATTCTCCGAACGATTTTTTAAAAAAATGGAACCCCCCCCCCAAGAAAAAAATAATATGTCTGGGCAAAGATCAAAGTCTAAAGACCGTAGTGGGCAACAGAGTAAAGTTCGTAGACATATTGGTCTGAAAATGACGGATGGCGATTATCGTTTGACCGACTGTCACCTTGCAGGAGACGCTCGTTAAAATTCATAGATATATTTGAATAAATATCCGTCAACGTCTGGGTGTCTCGTGAAATCACATGCATGCGAGAGTTCGTGTCGTCTGCTCAGGGAGCATAGGAGATTGACATCGGCGTATATTTTTTCCCACTATTGCGTTGTCAATTTTATAAGCACATATACGACTCGGGCGGCTCGTGGAAATAAATTGACTGAGCCCCTTTTTGTCATTAACATAACATTAACAGCCTCAAGGGTGCAACCGTCTGCATTAGATTTGAAAATGCCCCTACTTACGTAACCCCAAATTGATCTTTAAATATGATATGTCATCGTCATCTATTCTATATTCATCGTGGAGTCAAGCTATTCCTATACACAAATATTCTGCTTGTAAGGTGCACTCGTTTTTGAATTTAAAAGGAAACTATCATTCTTCGTCTTCATTATATTAGATATGAGAGCTTTTCAAAGAATTGGAACCATAAATATTACTTACATAACACAAAGCAACTTTTGAAATCTTTTTTTTTCTTGGACAATGGGTGTTATTTTCTGATTGTTAATGTCTGTAAATTATAGAAAATTGCTATTAACCCCTTCAAATTTTCTAAAAAGAGAACATTGATATTTTGTAATATACCAATTGTGTCTAAGACAGCTCAGATAAGGTACTTGGAGACTGAAAAAAAACTTATTTAGATCTATGAAAAATTGTTTCATTAAGCCTTATTTTATGTGCAGTGGAGACATCAATACCTTCTGGGCTCTAACCAATGGCTGCAACGTACAGCCCGATTTTAAATTCAGGCGGCTATGATCAGTCCAATTTTTTGGTAGTGTATCAAGATGTCCCAGCTGTTCCAAAAGCAAGGACAGCAGGGAAACTTGATAAAACCTCCTTGAATTTGTGTTGATCCCTGATATGCATGGTGAGATATGCTTTGAGCGCTTGAAACATCTAGACAGATGCTTAGATAGTGTACCCTATGAGGCAAAGGTCAAAGTCTGTGTGTTCGTCCAACCATGTATAAAGAAGATCCTGGAGTAAAATGAATTCCCCAAAAAGCTCACTATGAAGGAAAAAGCAGCTTGATACTAATTTGTCACAGAGGTTCGAGGCTCCCAAAACAAGCATAAGACTGAAAACTAGGTGGAGCTGTTTGAAACTATGGTGAACCTCGACAGTAAAATTGGCAGCGGGCTGTCCTTTGAAGTTCATATCCTTGACACTTGTCTTGATAAATTCGAGGGAAACATTTTAGCGTATTCAAAGGAGCATGGCGAGCACCTCTGTCTCGATTCCGAGCGCCTTTACAAAGGAACATATGACGAGAAACTAATTATTCTTGTGATCTTGGTCATGGGAAGTAATTACATTATTATAATGAGTTTCGAAAAAGTACCACACTTCGCAATCTTTTGTGATCACTATTGTTTAACATTGACGTGAAAATATGGTAATTTGGATTCGTATGTATGTTGTTGCTTTTCTGAAAAAAAATGTGATGTTTCTAAATTGAATAAAAATATGCAAAATCACCCTTGGTAAAATATAAAAGAGGTAAAATTCAAAATATCACTGTCCAGGCCATAAAAGCAAAGTTTGAAGAGAATAAGAACCGTTTTCTACATCTCTTTTTCTTTTCTTAGACATAATCAATTAGAAGATAACACTCACTACTCAGTAACAACAATCGCGTTGCCCGGTGCGATTTGCCTTTAATGAATTCTACAAGTAGGAGCGAAAAAAAAAAAAGATTTGAGATATCCATCGAGAGTTCAGGGGCAAATCACAACACTATTACCACAATATATTTAATTTCTTTATCAAATTCCATCTATCAGCTCCACGACTAAATTTCAAAACGGAATCGACAGTTTATCTGTTTTGATATTCTACTGTTCCCCAAATGACCTTTGTTAAAATTCAAAACGAAGTAAATTTGGCAGAAACCGTTCCCTTGTGTGTGCAACTCTACTGACATATATATATATATATATATATATATATATATATATATATATATATATATATATATATATATATAAATCACGGAAGTTAATTAATTTTACCCGAGAGTGGACAGATGAAGCAACATGGCGGAGGCTCCTCTGTTTTCTGTCGTCTGCTTCAGACAATTCATTAAAATTTATAAACACGTTTCAATCAGTCGAGGTGTGAGAGGTGCGACGGTTAACAGCTCGAACAATAGAATCAGCGAGTTCAAACCTTGGTCGAAAATGTTGACGATGACGTCGAAACGGCATGAATGCACCCCTCCCTGATCCGGTAAAAATAGAAGGGCAGACGAAGTTTTTTAGCATCCAGATACAACCAATCTAGGAGAAGGAGCACTTAGGAAAACCACCACACTGTTCTCTCTGAAGACAGTCGTGGCGGTCTGAAAATGAGGAGAACCATGATCGGCCACGCCCTGAATGGATATGGCCCATGTTATAGCTTTCGAGGCGAGTAAATAGAAGCCTCCAGAATTTTATCAGGATAAAGAGAAACAGGTAGGATTGAAACCATAGTTTTAAGATACCCAGATGCTAATTATGAAAAACTCCACACATAGGACAGTTCACGAAGGTTTACAAATTATTTGTCACAAAATTGCACCGAATAATAACAGAATCATCATCATCACCATCTTCGGTTACAGCAACCTTTTAGCTACTGTTGTCCGACATAGATCTTCCTCAAGATCCACCAGATTTGTCTATCATGGACGTCGAGGAGCCAATACTTCTGATATTCGACTAGTTCGTCCAGCCATCTACTTTCTACTGGCCATTATTTTGCATATGATCTTTGGTAGTGATGTCCAGAGTTGTTTTTCTTGCAACTTGACTAGCCCATTGCCATGCGTATTTCCTAATGGATTCTATGATATTTACGCTTGCTGTTCTCTCTCTGATATACTATGATGTCTCTGTGATGTTTTCTCCAATCCACATTCCATGGTTCTCAGTTTGAGATTCAATCGTTGGGGTAGGTTCCATGTTTAAGTTCCATGTGTGACTATCGGGATGATGCATTGGTTGTATACCCTTTGAGGACTGATACAATTTTCTTTTTTTTTTTCTTTTTTTTTTGAATGTTGAGCTTCCTCCACCAAAATGCTTATCAACCTAGAGTGATTCTTTGCTTGATTTCTTGGTGATGTCCACCTAAATCTAAAATGGCTGTAATTTTGATCAAAACACAGGTTTGAACATTAGTTGAATGAAACGTGGGTGCATGTCACGGTGAGGCAACGAGTAGCATGCTAGCCTCGCAAGCTATTACTACTGTGTAGAGAGTTCGATTCTTGCAGGGTGCCCAACGCATGGCATTGTGAAATATCATTTATATTTGAAGTTTCTTCTACCAGGCAACGCCGGGTATCCCCATCTAGTTGATACACGTGCAGCTGCATAGATGCAAACGACTGATACTTCAATCTCTGTACGATGCTCATTCATACACGAAAATAAAGATTGAATTTTTTTCAATTTTATATGGCACTTAACCTACAATTCCATTCCTCATAATTTGAGTCACTCCAGGGAATCAATCGCAAATGAGCAACAATGAGCACACGCACACACACACACACACACACACATATATATATATATATATATATATATATATATATATATATATTCTAAAAGGCTTTACAACTTCAAACCCTAATCATATAGAAAAAAAATTCCAATACCATTTTGCGTCATTTCAGTCATTAATTACCAATATCTGCTTATGTAGTTTACGTAATTTTCTTCTGTGATATTTTATACAATTTTTATTGATGGGATCATCAGCTATTTGCCATGTATCGGTCCCAGGGATACACACACACACACACACACACATACATACATATATACATATATATATATATATATATATATATATATATATATATATATATATGTATATGTATATATATATACATATATATATATATACCTGCTCCTCGAAAAATGATTAACTTGCAGCCATCAGTACATACGACCAAAATACGTTGTTATCAAAATATTATGCAAATGTGAAAAATTGCATAGGAGCCTTGCAAGTGGAGAAGAGTATAGAGATTACTGTACAATTGAAAATAACAAACGTACTCCGAAAATATAAATACGTTGACCTGTCCCCTGGTGCGTGCAGGCCAGTGCATGTCTGCCCAGGAGTGTGAGCGAACGGTGCTCGTCTCTCCATCTTGTATTTAGTCCTATCCTACTGCATCTATTGGCCAACGGGCACCAATTGGTTAGCCTTTTGCTCCATTTGGTATCATCTCCTTTTGCTTATTGTCCAGGCCATCCCCATCTTTGTTGCCCAGTTACTCGTATCATATCCTTCAGATCCAGGTTGATCTTCTACTATCTCTTGGATTTATTCCTACAATTGCTCTTTCCATGGCTCGCTCAGCAATGCTAACCAGAGTGAACCCAGACTGTTTTTGTTTTTACTCATTTGCAAAAAATAAATGGAAGAGAGAGACTATTCTATAATTAGCATTTGATGGGTATCTCGTTTAACAAATATTACTGACAAAGTATAAGTAGATGTGTAGTAGATGTGTATACCAATGTCTTCTTATCAAGACAAACAAATTGACTATTCTACCAATAAATCATTAGTACATATTAAGAGCTCAAATATCATCTGGAGACCGGTCTGGTTAGTCACTTCATAAAGAGCGTTATGTGACCAACGTATAGCAGCATGCTGAGTAGGGTGATCAATTAAAAGATTGGGAAAAGGAGTGATCAATGTATAAGATACTTTTCTTACATTTTGTTGGGCGATGATCATTGAAAAAGTCTTCTTTTTTTTAAAAATTAGCGGACATAAATTAGAGGATCAATTTAGCACACTCTTTCATTTCAAGTCGACCCCCCTCCCCCCCCCCAAAAAAAAACATCTAGGGAGTGAATTGAGAAAAAAAAACAAGCATTTTTCGAAGGCATAGTAAAGAGTAAATGTCGGCATTTCAGCCTTCTAGATTCATTGGTGAGGCTTGTACGCATGATATATACATACGTCATCAGCAAACCAGCCAGCCAGCTGGACCCACTTGAAAACTGAAGAAACTTACGTTGATAGATTTGGTGACAGTTTTTGCTGACAGTTTCTAGTAATAGATTCTTCCTTCGTGCACACACATTAACACACATACAATGGAATGAAAGATCTTCCATCTTCATTTCGATTTCAGATTAGCTGCAGGGAAAGTTATTGTTATTTCAGAGAAATTACAAGAGGATTGTATTCACAGTCGCCATTATATCTCTCTTCTATAATGGAAAGGAGGCTGAACTCATTGGAATTCTCACCATTTTCCCCGTTCAGTCTCCAGGTTCTCTGATTAAAGGTTGGATTATGCATGACTTTTTTTTTTATCTAAGTCAGTTCACATTCAAGTCATCTATCTATCTATCTATCTATCTATCTAAATCTCTTCATATCTCTCCCTACCCTCTCTCTCTCTCTCTCTCACTCTATCTATCTCAGTCTGTTCATATCTATCTATCTATCTATCTATCTATCTATCTATCTATCTCAATCCGTCTGTTCATATGCATCTACCTATTTATCTATCCCAGTCTGTTCATATCTTTCTTCCCTTCTCTCTCTCTCTCTCTTATTTTCTCTCTCTCTCTATCTCAATCCGTCTTCATATCTGTCCATCTATCTATGTATCTTTCAGTCTTTTCATATCTCTCTCTCCCCTTCTCTCTCTCTCTTATTTTCTCTATCTCTCTCTCTCTCTCTCTCTCTCTCTCTCTCTCTCTATATATATATATATATATATATATATATATATATATATATATATATATATATATTTCAGTCTCTTCATATCTGTCCCTCCCACTCTCCATCTATCTATCTATCTATCTATCTATCTATCTATCTATCTATCTATATCAATCTATCTATTCATATCATATATGATTACCAGTTGAACGATGCATCGCAAAAGACTTCGGGTCATTCGGTCCTTTTTATTCGTTCTGGATGACCCCAACCATCCCCCACCCACGCCTAATTCTGTTATTTAAATGTCCATATTTCTATTCATTCTTCTGGCGTTTTTCGGGACTTGAACATTACATTCATCTTTGTTTTCTTCATCTCTAACTCTATTTTTTGTCTTTCTCTATTTAGGTCATTCAACATGTCCTAGAAGTCTTGGAACAAGTCAAGGGATACATTAATCAATGCATAATACCAGCTATGGCGTACGAGTAGCCAAACCTGGAAACTAACAAAGCCATGCGAAAACGAACTCAGAATGAAACAGACGGCGACGTAAAGACCAATGTACGGAATAACTATTAGCGATAGAAACAAAGAAACATTGATACATGGTAATACCAAGATGAAGGACATCGTATAGATAATTAATGTCAAAAATGGAGATGGGCAAAAGACAGAGCGAGAAGAAAGGACAACGGATGAAGCAAAGAGTCACCACTACACCACTACGCATCATCTAAAAACTTTTTTTTTCAAAAGAGTGCTGGGGTCTCTATGGTTATATTGGACCAATGATGATCAAATCTTGTGCTGGTATTTTTTTCAGCTTTAGATGAAAGGTCTATTTTTTTTTCTTATAATTCTAGATGATCATTTAGACAATTAGTCCTGGACCACGTGCGGGCAACTGTTATTCATTCATGTGGGATATGGATATCTACACATCTCTGGATCTGATTTTATTGGAATCAATATCAGTACATCCAAACAAATGCATGTATACAAGCATGTTCGAATGTTTACACAGGTTATATTTCTTCTGAATACATTGTATTATACCGATTTATCTATCTATCTATCTATCCATCTATCTATCTATCTATCTATCTATCTATTGCTGCTTATATCTATCTATCCAAGTCTTTCCATATCTCGTTGTCTACACCAAATACTTCACATCAATCAATCTTTAATATATTGGAGTGTTCGGAAAGTAATTACGTATTTTTTGTGTTCTGAAAATTATGTATTCCTCCAATGGAGATAAAAACACATGCCAGTGAAGTTTGAACAAATGACTGCTGCTGCTGCTGCTGCTGTTGTTGTTGTTGTTGTTGCTCTTCTTCTTCTTCTTCTTCTTCTTCTTCTTCTTCTTCTTCTTCTTCTTCTTCTTCTTCTTCTTCTTCTTCTTCTTCTTCTTCTTCTTCCTTTTTTCATTATTTGTCTTTAGTGAGAGCCACGACGTTCAACTGATGTGAAAATCAAATACACATAAATAGTACATAATCAAAACCATCCAGACGATAGCATTACTAAAATCATCTCGAACATCGAGGAAAGTCCTGGATTATTGAAAGACATATGCATTGGGGAGTAATCACGTATTTTCGTGTTCTGAAAGTAATTAGGTACTTTCAAAAAGGAGATAAAAACACATGCCGGTGAAGTTCAATTAGATGATATTAATCAATAACATAATCATCATCATTATCAATGACAGCAGCCCAAAGAGAAAACAAATTTTTGATCTGCATTGTTTATCTCTTGTAAGTTTCTATCCTCCATGGGGTTAAATGACACACTGACGGATAGAAAAGATCATGAATTAATCCAGACGTCGTTCCATACCAATTTAACCCTGGTTTTGCCTTACGTTGGCTGTCTTATAATTTATAACAATGAAATACGTGATTATTTTTCGAACACAAAAATTGGCTAATACTTCCCAAACTCCCTATTATAAGAACCATTACAACATAGTTCTGTATAACTTACAATTCATAATGTGTGTGTGTGTGTGTATGTGTGTGTGTGTGTTTAGGTGGTTCAAAGGTGATGTCACATTGTTATATCAATATTAGTGAAATACATCATTATTAGCGACGAAAACGCTAACACCAACGTATATTTATGTGTATATAATATTTCATAATGCATTTTTCAATTAGTAAAAATACAAGAAAAAGGAAGAGAAAACAGATTTTATCTGTTGTTGATGATATCTGATCACGATGCTCAATATTTAACAAAGTAAATAGAGCGTTCGATGTATAAAAATGATAATTAGAAAAATATCTACCCGATGAATGTCAACATTTTGTGACTAACGCTTTCTTCGACAAGGTGCAATATGTTTTGTTCTTGAAATTATGAAAACAAAATCCCCTTTGAATAAATAGCTTAGCTTCTCGGGCGAAGATTTTGGAAGGGTCTCCCACTATTATGAGATCCTTATTCTTTGGAGCCACGTATGCAAAAAAACCCTGCCTTCTGCGCAATGGAGTTTTAAGATGGACTGTGACGTTTGCAGGGCCGATCCCACTGAGATGGCATGAGGTTGTACGGTTAACTGGGATATTCTTCTCCTGGAAGGTGCCAGCTGGATATATATATATATATATATATATATATATATATATATATATATATATATATATATATATATATATATATATATATATATATACACACATATATATATATATATATATATATATATATATATATATTTATAAACTACGCTATAATATAAAGAAACTCTTATTTGAAATGATTTCCCGTCATTACATGGATAATGTATCACTTGGCCTAAACAACGTGAATAGAATAAACAATTAAAGAAAATGGGGCTGTTGCAGGAATCGAACCTGTGACCGATGGTGTTGCCGCTTCAACGTAGCATTGTTCTTGTCATTGAGCAAAACAACCACCGGTAATGGCGAGGCCCCTAAAACTGATTTCACTCTAAATTCTCTTTTCGTTTATTCGTTAGTCACTATCCATTCCTTAATACATAACTGTCACGTTGAAAGAAACAAATTGAATTGAGCAGATATAAACCAAAGAATAAACGAGTCGAGAATTTGGAGAAAGTAGTTGTCCACTCGACTGGTTTAGTGATCAGGCCATTTGCGGTAATTCGATTAATATATTTTGTAATTACTGACAGCAATATGACAGACACTAACAAACAGATTTTGGATTTTATTTTTTTAGATTTTTAGGAAGAAAAATTTCATAAAGGAACATCAGTTCGGTTCTGATTGGGATTTTTGCCTTTTTTCTATTCCATATATTGTATTCTCCGATTCCCCTCCGCCCCATCTGCTTGATCTCCAAGAAACTCCCACGCTGAAGTTTTGCTCTTTATTAATCCAAAGGACAGATGCAAATAATCGGGACAGGAGACAAACACAAAGATCTGATAAAATTAGCAATCTTTAAAAAAAGATTTCTTTTTGTTCATGAAACAAAGCCTTATACATTTTCTCATTTTTCTGAGAATTCAGTTTGAAATTACTTCTCGATTTCTCAGATTTTTTTTTATCTATTTATACGGGATATTTTTTTTTTCAGGTAGCGACATTTTTCGCACCACCCAGCTCCCCCTCTTCCTTTCCTGTCTTCCCCGGGAAGAAAACAAGATTCTATATTTCAGAAGCCTGGATGTCAGGCCGTTGTAATTGCCTACAATAATGAGTACGATAATTAGATTAAAGCGAAATAAGAGTTAGTCCCTCAAAAGAAACCGTCAAGTAACCAATATCTTTAGGAAGCACACCGTGTTGGGGATGAGTAATTAAAAAGATAAAAAAGGTGCTATCAATGAATTAGATACTTATCTCACCTCTTGTTGGGCTATGATCCCTACAAAAATGAATTTTCGAAAAACGAGCGTGAATGCTTCTGGACGCAAACTCAGGGACCAATTTAGGATAAACCCACGTTTTATATCGAACCCTCACTAGAAAACTCATTGAGGGGAGAAGTTTGAAAAAAAAGAACAAGCAAAAACAATTTTTCTTTAGACATAATGAATGAGTATTTGAAATTTCAGTCCTCTAGCTCAATTGCTGACGTCTGTATGCACGACGTATTCGTACATTCATACATACATAAACCAGAGCAGCTTAAAAACCAAAGAAACCTATGTTTACAGTTTTTGTGACAGTTTCGGTTGATGTTTTCTAATACTTCTATCTTGACAGATGCTGTTCCTGCTAGTTTTGTTTTCGTGTCTACTTTCACTTTGAAATACAATTTTAACCACTTTACTTCTGCATCCACTTTTTTTGACCACTTTATACTTTCATACATGTCTTTTATCATTCCATTTCCAACGACATTCACTTCAACTTTCACTTTATCCACTTTTCCTCTCACATTCAGTTTCAATCACGATCACTTTCAATCATTTTCACTTTCACTTTCGCTTTTAAATTTTTTCAATTTTAACCAATTTTACTTTCACTTTTAACCACTTTGAGCTTTAATCACTTTCACTTTTAGTTTCACATTGTTATTTCCATTTCCACTCGATCCACTGTCACTTTCACTTTCTAGAGTCTATTGGCTTTAAACACGTAAATTATCATTGGCGAGAAAACAAGAAAAAGAGCAGACTCTGTTCAATAACTGCGACGTTGGTTATACAATTTTTGAAAGCATTTGTCATTATTTCTCTTCAGTTATTCCACGTTAAAATGCAAGATTGTTCATTATAAAAGGATAAAAAAGTTATAAAAAATATGTATGAAGTGTTAACACTGTATGGTCTGTTTTCTTTTCTTTCGAGTACTTTCTATTTTTCATCTTGAGAATTGATTTTAAAAAGGAATAATACAACGTAGAATGAAGTGAAATCCTTTGTCTCTCTTATTATCCAACCTCTTAATAAGATAACAGCTTTTTTTGTTACGAACGCTGTCTATCTATATTTATCTACACTCTCTTAAGGTCACTTGATTTCTTACTAACACCTTTAACCTATTTAAATCTGGAATTAATGTAGAACGTTTCCCGTTCTTAGAACTGTCGACTTACGTCGCAGTCATGAAACATTACAAATCAATAAAACAAGTATTCGGCTGAGCAAAATCACCCTTCAAGAACAAGAGAATCCCATTCTGCAACCAATGCATCCTCCTGATAGTCACCTATGGACCTGAAACATAGAAGCTAGCCAAAATATTGACCCTGAAACTGAGAACTACCCCACGTGCACAGGACAGGTTACAAGATTACATTGTATATGAGAAGGAGTTAGGGATATCATATAATGCATCAAAAACACACAAATGGCAATGGGCCGGTCGTGATGCAAGAATGTCAAACAACTGATGGACAGCACGACTCACAACGTGGATCCTGAGATATCATATGCGAAACTGTGACCGGCAGAATGTAAGAAGGCGTGACGAACAAGTTCAGAAAGAACTGGTTTCACGACGCCCATGATAGAGAGGTCTGGTGGATATTAGGGAAAGTGTATGTCCAACATCGGGCGCTTAAATGCTACTGCTGCTGATGATGTTAATGATGATCTCATGATATATTGATGTGATGGTGTAATAAAATTGGACATTATTTTTCCTAACAACCTAAAATTGCCTCTCGTGACTAGAATCTATTAACTAAGTGATCGCAACTAACTTTGCCTGTTTTTGTCAATCCTGTGTTAAATAATTAAACAAGACTGTCTGCTTCAGGGTTAAACTCCTCTCTGAACGCAACTGTATCAGACATTAAGCTGAACTTGAAAAATGTATTCCCAACTCCTTGAGGGGAGTGTGTGTGCAAAATTTCAAATTTCCACAGTAAACACTTGGTGCTTAGAGAAGTAGAGGAGGAAAAAAATTCAAATGATTACAGAAAAATTTCTTTTTAAAAGTAATGAATTAAAAATGAAACTACTCTGTTTAGTGACACCAGATAATTCAATCTAGCGTCTGTAACTTTCCATTTCCTCTTTCTTTCCTTATTACTCTCTTTCTCTCTCTCACTTTTTGTCTATCTGTCCATCTGTCTGTCCCTCTGTCTCTCTGTCTGTTTCCTTTTATTTCCCCTTCTCTTTTCCTTTCTCTCTTTCACACTTTCTTCCTTTCTTCTTTTTCATTAACTGACGATATAGGAATACAATCTGTCTGCCTTTCTTCTCCCTCCTCTTCCTACCCATTATTTTATATTTTTCACTTTTTAGTCTTAATCTGAAGTCTGGACTTGTCATTGTTGGTAGGTGTGGAAAATAAAGTCAACTAAGGAGTTTGACAAAAAATAAGTTCAGGTTGGACATCAATGCATTTCACATCTTGGTGGCTTGTATTCATTATCTTTTGTTTCTATTCTCATTCGCCATGGAAATCGTCCACGCAACAGTGAGATATTTTTTTTCTTCTTACCTAAAAGCAATAATCCCGGGGTACATAAATAACAACATAAGAAAATTATGAGAAATCAAGACGAACGAGAGGTAAAAGTTTTGTTTTTCAAGTTTTATCGCCAAACTGTTTCCACTTCTTATATTTCCGATTGTTTGGACAAGATAGTATCCTCTTTATTGACCGATGAATAATCGGCTAATTATCAATTATCAGTCTAATGAGTTATCGGAAACCGGTCAGACAACGACAAGGACACCAAATCAACAAATTGAGAGACATTCGACCCCAACAAGTGACCTTTAATGTATGGGGCAGGAAAACATGAAAAAAAAATCTGGACCAGGACTTACCAAAAGAAAACACCAGCTAGATATGATATACTTACAAGAAATAAAAATCTAAGAATAAATTGATGCAGGACTCCACAAACTAATTCACTAAGTATTCATCTTATTTTTTGGTTTATGCAGATACCACAGGGTGTTCCAAAAAGAATTCAGTCATCTATCTGACAAGAAGTATTTGAACTAGTGTAAATTTAAATCACCAGTGTTGGGTAAAGCTAACAGAAATGATGGAGTGATTCAGTGCAAGAAAAACAGACATGGAGTGCTGAAATTTTATTTCGTTATATCTTTGGCATAGGGCTTTCCAAGATGGTAAACAAGCCAATACCACATGGTCATCAAGGTGCACGTGAATAATGTAATGAATGAATGGAATTAATCATTAGTTTACATGAAACATACAGTATATTTAAAGCTCTACGTCTAATCTATATTAGATTTTCAGCAACCAAATTCTGATTTCAATGGTTTAAGAGTAAAAAATGAAACATAGAATTTATCTAACTCTCTATGTCTGATTTATAACATGAAATAATTCAGCTTTCAAGGTCTGTTTTTAAGGGTTTTAGAGCAAAAAAGAAATATACAGTATATTTGAAGCTCTGTGTCTAATTTACAAAGTATTAAAATTTCAGCCCTCTAGGTCAGTTTTAAGGGTTTTAGAGCAAAAAAGAAACATACTATTCATTATAGCTCTATGTCTAATCTACAAAAGATCAATATTCCAATAGATCTGTTTTTGAGGGCTTTAGAGCAAAAAAAAAAAAGAAGCTAAATCGATCTGATAAAACTTTGCAGTTATCGGTTATTTTTGCTTCCGCTAAATCTCCCCGTTCTCGGAATGGATCAGCCCTGTGTCGTGTAACGACGCAGGCTATAGATCACTGGCGTCAATAGTAAAGGCGGATTTATTTCAGTCCTCACGAGCAGACAGTATTCCTATTAAAGGCATGAACTTGAAAACTCAATCGACTTCGTGCTGTAGTCTCGACTTGTAACCAAATTGAATGTGAGTCGGGCTTGTAAAAACGTGACTTTGAGTCTATTTGTTAGCCCTCTATCTTATTTATCTCTATACACGAAAAAAATTCTTTGTGTACACAAATTACAAAAAAAAGATTACAAAAAGATGCATATTACTCGTGCAGATTACACTTCACCATAGATTTGGAAAATAATTTCCTTTAACCAGGATGCTGGTTTGTACCCGTTTTATAACATAAACGAGTCAGACGGAAGAAAACAACACAGCTCACAAAACATAAAATAATCGATGCTCGAACGAGGATAGTGCATGATGCAATCATTCCAAGTACTACATGCTGTTGATTCTGAGTACAGTGTTGCTACGTGACCGATATTGTAGCATAAAATTATACCCTCTCATCATTAGGGTTGTGTTCTTTAGATATCCTGTATACCTACATACAGGTACGTGTGCACGTGTATGAGTGTGAGTGTGTGTCGATCTATTCGTTTTGAGAATAATTTGAACGTGCGTGTTTTTGTACGTTGAACAATATGAACGCATGTCACCTGAAATTTTAGAACCTGACAGATATCAGCATATTATTAGATTTCAACTGAATTCCGGATAATTATTTATTAAAGGATGAATTTGAAAAAATGTCTGTACCGAACACCAGAAAAAAAAAAAGATTGTTTCTTCATATAATTCCAACCATTTTGACGATTCATTTACACATAGCTATTTTCATTGATTGGGGATCTTGAAAAAACAGGAAAATCAAGTAAAAAATGTCTTACTTTTCGGCATTTCTTTTTTCTAGATTGTTTTCGATCAATAATAATTTTGGCTTTTAATGTGGAACAAGAACACTTTTTACACAGTATTTAAAAAAAGATATTTTTTATCATTTTTATCGATTATACTCACTTCGAGCAAAAAAAGGTAAACAGCATTGATACCTCGAGGGATGTATCTGTTAAATGTGTAAAAATCAAAGAAAACATCTTTTTTGTGAATGAAATAAATCATCACAATGATAGAACGCGGGGAAGGAATCGTAAGGATAGAAAAATTCCCCTTTTCCGATATTTGGAACAAAAAATATATTTATATTTTAAAATTTATCCTTTGATTATTAAGTTTAGAAAATTTTATGAAAATCAAATGATATGCTGATTTTTCCCAGGTTTTTATAATTTGTCAGATGTTGATTTTCCGGTGGAAATTTCGTTCATATTGCTCATAACCTATTCGTGTCGAGTGTTATTTAAGTATATTTTCATGTGACATACAATTTGACACCAAATATTTTTTTTTCTTTAACGTGAAAACGACTCAAATAATTGATTAAAAATGTGCAAAAACCGCGAAGTTGTCCAAATGAAAATGAATACATTTCAAAATATTTTTGTCTGGGTGGCAAAAGTAGATTTTGAAGGGAATCATTGAGATTCTATATTCTTTTAAGAAATAATCAATCAGAAAAAGTCACTCAATAGAAACCATCTTTTAAAGCAAGTCGTGTTGGGAGAAATCAATTGAAAAACTCGAAAAACGGGTGAACCATGAAAAGCTACATTTCCTGCTCTTTCCTAAAAAATAAAATAAAATAACGAGAATGAAGGCAATCGAGCGTAAGATAAGGAACATTTTAGCATAAACTCACTTTGCAAATTGATTCCCGCGATAAAAACCCATTTAGGAGGAAGGGAGATTTTTATTTATCTATTTTTTAAGCGATTTTCTGAGACATAGTATGAAGTGAATGTTTAAATTTCCAGACTTCTAGCTCAATCACTGCAGCGTATACGTGCGATACATACGTACATACATAGCCAGCCAGCCAGCCAGTCAGACCTACCTGAAACCTGAAGAAACCTATGTTGACAGATTCGATAGACGGTTTCTAAAAACACTCATTACCCAGGAACAAAGAAGTTTTCTTAGAAAGTTACAGAGTGTAATCGATGCGTCTATTTCTTCTGTCAGTAATTTGTCATTCAATGTATTGGATAAGACATCACAATAGAAAGAAAAACTTGAAATCGAAGCGACTAAAAGATGGGGCATCAAGTGCATTGGTACTGATTCGTGAAGTTCAGGAAAAAACGTCATCTTGCAGCGGACACAGTTCACTATAACTTCTGTTGAAGTCTTGGGTCAATTATTCTTGAAATGGAACAGAAAGATTGTTAAAGAGTATCAAAAATGATTTCAAAATATCCTGCAATAAATGAATCATGATTCTCAACTCATCTTTCTTGATAGATTTCATTATATATATAAACGGAATTATGAAAATTTATACACACACACACACACACACACACACACACACACACACACATATATATATATACATATAAATATATAAACTACATGCATGGAATAAGCTAAATATCACAATCACAGCTGAAAAGGAGGTGCTGTTTGATTAACACTGCTGGGGTGCCGAGTTGATATAACTATTTTGTTTTTAAAATCCCCAAAACTGTTTACATGGTAAACAGGTGATGATACCAACCAGAGACAATTTATACATTGCACAATAATAACAAAGTATAGCGGGGAACAGGGGAAAAACACTTTGGAAAAGTACATGAATTGCATTGACAGATATTGAGAAATGGTTGACTGAAGTAGCACAAAAAATCTGTTGGAAAAGTTTTTAACGTTTAGTGTTTGAAGCTGAAAAGCTTTCTAGAATATATTCATTTATATATAAAGATGGAAGAAAAAAGAAGCCATACCTGCAGTTTCCTTGTATTCAGCTTTATAAGTTCAATTCCTCGATTAGTTTCATCAGTAAATCTTCTTGAGTGTGAAAATGTCATATATATATATATATATATATATATATATATATATATATATATATATAGTTAGACACTCAATAGAGATCTTCACATGTTTGGTATTATCAATAAGTAAGTAACTTCTCTTGCCTTTTGTTGGATCACTAAAGCGTTGGAATCTTCAAAAAACAAAGGGTAAGAATTAGCATAAACTCAATAAGAAATAGAATAAATCCATTTTTCTTCAATTGTTTATTCTATTTACGCTGTCTAGGCCTTGTAACAACGGGGAGTCATTATAACTTATGTACTGTCTTGCACTTTATCAGCTCTTATACAAACTAACGACCAAGCAAATTTGTATGTCAACTTATGTAGCAATGCTCTTACCATTGAGCTAAACGGCCGCCGGTAATGCAGAGGCCAGAATAACTGCTTTCATACCAAATTCTCATCTCGTTTATTCCCGGTCTATTTGTCTCTTTCGAATCGACATGCTTGGTCCGACAGAATGAATTATGAATTGCGTTAAAGAAACTTATTTGAAATGATCCGTCATCAAGCAGTCAATACATCACTCAATTAAGACAACGTAAATTGAATAAACAATTAGAGAAAATGCTCTTACGATTGAGCTAAAGATTCAAGTGTGTAATTCTTATATTCACATGAATTCTTATTATATTTTTATATATTTTACATCCACTTATTTCGAATTTAGAAGGTCATACGTAAGGGACTACCGGAATACAACGAAAATAAGAATTCATCGCCGCTAGATAAGGAAAATACTCTTGCATCTTATGCTCACCTCGTATGCATATCTATTGAATACATACTTATACAAATCGTCATGTGGTTGGGTATATTTCCTCTCTTTGCCAAAGAGAATAATTATCAAATCAGAATCACAGAGCAACCCCCTTATTCTTTAAAACAAAGGCTTAAAAAGGAAAATGTTGAACTACATAATGCACACACACACACTATATATATATATATATATATATATATATATATATATATATGCTCTTACCATTGAGCCAAACAGCCGCTGGTAATGCAAAGGCCAGAATAACTGCTTTCAACTCAAATTCTCATCTCGTTTATTCCCGGCCTATTTGTCTCTTTCGAATCGACATGTTTGGTCCGACAGAATGAATTATGAATTGCGTCATAGAATATATATATATATATATATATATATATATATATATATATATATATATATATATATATATATATATATATATTTGTGATTTTCTGTTTGTGTTTGTGAGCGTTTGTGCGCGTTTTTTTTCATCATTTGTCAGTCTGCAGACTTATTGTACCGATTTATACAAGCAATATCTTTCATTGCAGCACAAATACCTATTTTTTCTTATATATAAAATTCTTGCTGAAGAAATAGAAATTTTGTAAAAAAAATACTCATCTAGAGCCGAAGGATGTAGAAAGCAGTTCTTGCTTTATCAATATAATATTTCTCTCGTTTTAAGAGACATTTCCAATATAAATGAAGTCAATACGGGGCTCTCTGTACGTCGCAGATTACTGTACTTTCAGTTTCTTGGCATTTCGCACTTGGCAAGAGATATACGAGTTTTTCGCCTTTTTTGCTGAAGAGGTCTATAAGTTTTTCGAGTGCCAGATTTCCATGAAGAATACCAATGAGAGAGACAAAATTGGCACACACACCATATCACACCCACCCTAGAAAAAAAAAACTTCCGCTCAATGATGTTGGTTCGATCCCAGATTTCTATTGACGTGCCAGGAATAACATAGAACCCCTGAACGTGTCACGAAGCATCAATTGACGATACTTTGGATTCGAAATAGCTTGGTGGAAAGTTTTGCTTGATAGAAAGACAGAAATGAGAAGGAAAAAAGGTTGGGGGAAATTAATTAATTGATAAGCAGATCGGAAGATAAGCGGAAAGAAGGTTACAGAGACCATCTACAAACAATACTATGTAAATTGTTGTGCATCTTCTTCGAAATTGACTTGCTGAGGAGACACATTTCATTATTTCTCATTTCAACAGCCATTCAAACGCCAAAGATGGCGAAAGGTCCGATCCTTTCTGAATGTTTTTGTGTGTTTGTGTATGCATTAACGTGTTCCATCAGTCCTGGCCATGCCGTTTTGTTGACGGACTTGAAAATGCTAAAAATGCTTTTTTGACTTTTGGGGGCCTTATTTTGACGGGTATCTTAATTAAATTTAGATTCTGTAAAATGCAGATGATTCTATATGCTTTTTCATCCTTCTTTAGATATTTTCAAGTGGGAAACGCCGGTGATGACATAAATGGATTTCATTCTCACCATATCTATCCTTCGATGGATTTTTCTAAACGATTTCAAAATTTGACGCTACGGTTATTCAGTTATTGACTATAATAGCGTGTTTCTTCTTAATCTTAAATACACTTCTGATATTCCCACTTTTTGTGTAATTAAGCAGGTATCTTTCTGATAAACTTCCACTGAGCTTTTTCCTCGGGCTTGTCACCAGATCCAAAGATGATAATGATGGACAAGCACGCACGGTATTCACAAATACAAGAGTATCATGTTTGACTTGAGACTTGATACTATTATAAGTGAGATTAAATTGGCACACAGTAGGATATGGCAAGTCTTTGAATGGTATGGTAATTCACTTGGGGTAAGACAGCCCCCATCGGATAGGATGAGTTTAAATTTGTTTGGGGTCAACCTGAGATCACATAAGGTCAATGATGGTCTAAATTCTCCTTGCACAGAAAACTCTAATGAACGCATAATCCAAAACGTATGAGAACATGAATTACTTAACACATCTTTGTAGTTGAAATAGGGTCTTGAAATGAAATAAGACAATATGAAAGAAAGTTCTCAATAATTTTGACAGTACTGTATCTATCTATCATATTACTTGCGTAATCCGCGACATAAACTTCGATGCCCTTTAAAGTGTAGTGTTATAAGAAACCTCCAACCACAATTATCACCAAAACTTTCGAAATATGTTTCTCCAGTTTCCAAGTGGGTCCGGCTGGCTTGCTGGCTTTGTATGTATGAATTGCGCATATAGACTGCATCGATATAGCTAGAAGGATGAAATTTTCAACATTTACTCCATTTAATGTATAGAAAAATGCATCCCCCTTTTGGTCAATTTGCAATCTAAGTTTATTCCAAAATAATCTCTAAGTTTGTGTCCAGAAGTATTTTCATTTGATTTTTTTGATTTTTTGAAAATCTAGACTTTTTAGTGATATGCGCCCGATACAAGACGAAAGAAGTAACGTATTTATTGATCACTCATTTTTCGAATGTTTTAATTGATCACCCTAACTAAGGCAAGCTGCCCAACTAATCAGACTTATCCATTCATTGTCTGTTTTCTCTTCTTCCATTTCGCCAGTCATTGATGTTATATATCTTTCTTTTGGATACAATGTAAGTTTATGCTAAATTGACTCATTAATTGGTGCCAATTTTTTTCTGAAAATTCAGACTTTTTAATTCTTGTCTAATTCTTTTCATTGATCATTCTTTTTTCTTTTCAATCTTTTGATTGATCACCCCCAACACGACACGCTGCTAAAATGATGTTGGTCACGCGACGATTCCTACTGAATTACTTACCAGATTTGTTATTTGTTTATTCATTTATAAATTATCTGGCGACCTAGCCTCATCCCCACCTACCACCCCTTCCCAGGCCCTACCATTGTGAGCATTCTATCCCACCAAAATAGCAAAGCCTGACTGAGCATGTCGTTAATCATGAGAATTTTCTCTGCCAATTCTTTGTACCACATCCTGAACATAATTGCTTTTTACTTGAAGTTAATAATTTCATATTTTATTTTTTTCTTGGTATGTTTGTTCTAATCTTAACTTTTTTATCTATATAGGTTGTAAGTAAAAAACTTTATTTCTACTTGTAAAATTTTCCGAAGATTTTCCTTCCTCTTCTTCGTATTTAACTGGCAAATATTCCTGAAAAATTCTAACAACAATAGCGAATTTTCTTATTCTGATTGTTTTTATTCCATTTGATTTGTTCATTTTCCCAATTGTTTCCTCGGGCGCATTACAGGCGTTCCCAATCAGTTGTGATCCTGGGCGACTGCCTGTGCTTAACAAGTACGTTAGGGAGGAGGCGGTCCTCTCTAAGTTGCTTATTCAATGGAAGGGGTGCGTATTGGTTGGAGAAGATGTTTGATTCGATTTCAACGAAAAATAAGCGCACCTTAGTTGAAAATCGACATCCAAATCGACCACTGATGGTTGGCGATGGTTCAGGAAGCTAACTGGCCTATTGACAGGCAACACAACCATAAAGACAAATAGAAACATAAATGGATATATATATATATATATATGTGTGTGTGTGTGTTTGTGTGTGTGTGTGTGTGTGTGTGGTACAAATCAGGCTAGCAGTATAACATAATGTAATAATATATCAATAATTTGTGTAGCGAATCCACATCCTACTATATATATATATATATATATATATATATATATATATATATATATATATGTATATATATATAGCCACGCTGAAGAGTTGTAATACAACAAAATAGCTATCTGTGGATGACTCAATCATTAGTTAGTGTACATATATAAATGACTTATCAAAATTTGGATTGATTGATTATAAACATATATAAGCTTTAAATATTCATACCAAGTTTGGAAACTACTAATTTATTAGTCTATATTATCGTGTTTGTGTATACTTGTGAAGAAATGATTCCATAAACATATTATAGAAGAGTCCTTTGTTGGAACAGAATTTTCGAATCTCCATGATTAGCGGATACATAATAATCAGAATATATATATATATATATATATATATATATATATATATATATATATATGTATATATATATGTGTGTGTGTGTGTGTGTGTGGAGAGAGAGAGGGGGAAGAGAGAGAGAAAATGTGGAAACCAGTTTCTTTCAGAGTAAGCCTTTCTTTTCGCGGCATGTTTTACTTTGGAAAAGCGCTCTAAATCTTGAAAAAAATAAAAGAATACAAAAAGGTGAATTAGAGAGAGGCTATGAAGGTGCCTGACGCAGGTGGCTCTGAGACAAGTAGATGTGATCTTATCAGTAAGGCAACTTCTCTATGTCTGAGGTCTTGCTTGGTATCAGCCGGGAGACAGGAATGAGGACTCGTGGTCATCGCTTGTGGCTGAGGAGATGGACATTGATGTATGTGTGTGTGTGTGTATAAGAGTCGTTGTGAGTGTTTGTAAGTATGCACAGTAAGTGCATTTTTGATGTCTGATGTATGTGTGTGTGTGTGTTTGTGTGTGTGTGCCTCGTGTTGGGCGTATCTGTAAAGCCCTTTTGTTTGCATGTGTAGCCATATGATGTGTATTACTGAACATATTGATATTATGTTCGTTTGTGTGTGTGTGTGTGTGTGTGTGTGTGTGTTGTCGTATTGTGTGTATTATTGAGATGTGATTGTCATGTGTATAAGTTGTGATATATATAGGGACGTGGAGCAGACCGGGGCTTGCTGGTATATTCTTCACTTGGATGGCTGTAACTTCCTGAGAAATAATTCATTAAAACGTAAATATGACCAAAAGTTGCAACTGAAGAGAGACTTCCCTTTGGTGAGTGGTCAAAGTCTAAAACATAAGTCCAGTCTTTTTATACTATCATTGAAACATTCGAAAATAACGCACTAACCTACGTTAACAATGGGGATCGTCTAATTGAGCAAATTAGTTCTCTTGCAAATAGGTACAGATGTGATGAATATATTGTTTTAATTGGGAAATATAACATTTTCAATCATACAGTGTGTCACCGGTTATCCGGACGAGGCGTATGGTGGGGGTATTTTTTCCAGTTAATTGATTGTTCGGATAATTGATTAAATCGTAAAATAAAATGAGGCATACCGAACAAAAGTATGTATAGAGGGAGGTTTAAAGGGTTTGCTTTTATTCAATCGATAGAATGTACGCAAATGCAGGATATTGATTAGATATTTGCGATATCTCATCACGTTGTGTGTCGTTTAAATAACAAAAATATCGAGCTGAAAATTCAGACTTCGTTCAAAACTTTCGACGTTGTATGTACAATTTTGATTGCATTTGTCAAAATTAGTTTCTGTAATGAAAATATTAATAATATTTGAAAGTAATGTTCTCAATTGACTATTCGATATAATCCCTGTTAAAACGTTGGAAACAAAAATAAATAATCATCGCATCAAAGATAAAAGGAAAAATATCATCCGAAATGCAATATAATTTATTGAAAAAGGTGACGTTGTGTGACATAAAAAAGAATTGATTCCTTTTTCCTTCTCTCTCTCTCTCTCTCTCTCTCTCTCTTATTATCTCCCAAATATTAAGACAACAGATTTCTTTCTTTGTTGAGAGTGCTGTCTATCTCTCTTCAACCACTTTTTCTACATGCTATTTTGATCCTTACAAGCACTGTTAACCTATTCGAACCTGGTCTTAAAAGAAGAATTTCTCACGTCGCCGTTGAAGAAACATTTACGTACGTGCACAAAAGCGTGTAGGGTTTTGGCGTTTGAATAATCGACAGTCCTTTGATTACGGTTATTTTTTGCAAGTATCGGTTTTTTGACGCCACAATGCAGACAGTAACAACAATTCAATAAATAGCGCATATGGTATCTACTGTAGGACATTGGTTCATGCAGTGAGTTCGATTCCCACAGGGGGTCCAACAACTATTATCTTGTTCCATACTTGATCAAGTCTGCTCGGATAATGTAATAGCACTTCTGCCTTACACGCAGACGGGCCAAGGTTCGTTCCCCGGAGCGTGGAAAACTCCTCATAAGGACGGATCTTCCTGTGCACTTGAGTAAACACAAAGCCGTGTGATTTGGGTGAAGATGCCCCTTTGATGAACATGCATTTTGCCAAGAGAGTGGTCATAAAGATCTGTAAGAATACAGTCCTTGTCTTAACCAGACTTGAAACTTGCAAGGATAATCAAGCTGACGCATGCATCAGAAACCGGGACCAGTCACCAGCCTCGACACTCCATCGGGAGTTATCTCTTAAAAGATAGGATGATTTGCCTTTACTTTGCTGAAAAAGATAACAAGATGTTCCTTGTCCATTGTATACAGTCATATATATAAATATGAATTAAAATTATGGAATAGTTATCTTCGTGGAAATGCAAATTCACAACTAAAATCTTATTAAATGAATATTAAGATAAACAAGAAACCTAATTGAAATTTAATCTGAGTTTATCTGAGACAAGCATAAAATAAGAACATGTAAGATACGTTTTGCATTACTTAAATCCATATTAACAGAATAATAACAAAAACAGATTTTTCTACATCAAAACAAAGTGAAATTATGGAGTAGTTATATTCATGGAGACATTGAATATGATAGGGAATGCCATTGCAAGAAGCCTATCCTGTTTCTTCAAACACCCAAAACAGGGCTATGAAGGAATAGCTGACGAACTCCATGATATGAATGATAAATACAAATCCAAATAAAACTAAAATTGATACAAGAATATAAAAATATACAAAAAAACGATCATAAGACAACACATTGGAATAACACAGATCAGATTAAAAGTGATTTGCGTAACACATGATAGTGGATACTTTCCGACTATTTATAAAATAAAATAACAGATTTGATATTCACGTGGAGGAACACTCAATAGAAGTGACACAAACTACAAGTCCCGGTTAATGTTTTACCTGTTGATCCTCCACCGTCAAGTACATTCTTTTGGGTGACTGACATTAATTTAAAAAAGGTTAAATGGTGTGTAGTATCAAATAACATCCATATACAATACATAATAATAAGACCCTACATAAAATAACAAAACTACTTGCATGATGACACGTAAATAAAGTAAAGGTATATATTAAAATCATAGCTTAAGGGGAAGTAGTGCGGCTCAACACTGCTGGGGAACCATGTTCGATTAACATTTTATTATAGCTTGAATCCTAGAAGCAGTTACATGGTAAACAACTGATGATCCCAACAAGAGAAATCCACACAATAATCCATACAAGTACCATGATATCAAAGTCTGTGTTGAATATGGAAAACGCGGACAAAAGTGACACAAATCTTTGAGAAAACGAAATTAAAAGTTGTAAAGATTTCTGATATATATAAAAGATTTATTCAAAAACTATTCTGATGGATTTGAATTTTTAAATCTAATCATTTCCATGAGAAAAAAAATCATATATATTTATCGATAAATTAACAATCAGTTCAACCAAGAAATACATGTCGGGTGATTTCTCCCTCAAATTCTTAGTATATATATATATATATATATATATATATATATATATATATATATATATATATAGATAGATAGATAGATAGATAGATAGATAGATAGATATAGTCATGAAAGATTTACAGCTTTAAACACTTAATTTGTCAAAATTTTTTTTGTTTTACTTCAGTTTATGTGATTATATGGATGGCAATTTCACCCCCAAGAAGATTCACTGATGAAACTAGCCGAGGATTAAACTAATAGAGGTAAATACAATTGAGAGTGTGGTATTTCTTTTTTCTCTCATCATATATATATATATATATATATATATATATATATATATATATATATATATATATATATATATATATATAGTCTAAAAAGCCCTATAGCTTCAAACATTAGAGATTAAAAAACTTCTGAATCTTTTTTTGTCAGTTTTACTTATTTCTAGATATCTGTCAATGCAATTGATGTAATTTTCTCCTGTGTTTTTCTCCTGTGTCACATATACTTTGTTATTATGGTATGATGCATAGATTGTCTTTTGTTGGGATCATCTGTTATTTATCACGTAACCGTCTTGGGGATTTTAAAAACAACACAGTAATATTGACTTGGCGCCCAGCACTGTTGATCAAACATACCGCCCTTTCATCTATGATAGAAATATATATTGCTTATGCCATGCATATAGTTATTTTATATGGGGTGTCATCATAATGTATTGTATTTGGGTGTTATTTTATGCTTTACGTCACTTTTATTCTAAACTCACACACACACACACACACACACACACACACACACACACATATATATATATATATATATATATATATATATATATATATAGAGAGAGAGAGAGAGAGAGAGAGAGAGAGAGAGAGATTTTCTGTAAATATCATCTGATGTGAAAATCAAACGTTTTTGTTAATTCTTTCATAAATATATATATATATATATAGCTGGCGGAAGGAACGATGACCTGCATTCATGGACTTTACTTATAGATATTCCAACCTAATCCAAACGTGACTCTGATATTGAAATCACGCTGAAAGTCAATGAATAGCATCCTTAAAAGTCCAGCGGATCAGAGGTTGAATTTTTGAACACAATCCAGTGGTCAATGGAGATTTCTTGATCTGTTCTTCCTGTTGGCAATCATGTTCAGCAGTCTCCGCAGATGGACCGGTTTCACGGTAGGTTAAACAAACGACCTGTCAATGTTCACTTGCTTTAGAAACCGTCAACCTAAACTGTCACCAAAACTGTCAGCATAAGTTTCGTCAGTTTTTAAGTCAGTCCAGCTGGCTACGAATATATGTATGCACGCCTCACTGATGGAGGTGGAGCGCTGGCAATTTCAACATTTACTCTTTATTAGGTCTGGTAAAAAAGTTTTTTTTTGTTTTTTTTACACCCATCCTACCCCCCCCCCAATATGTTATTGCCGTGAGAGTTCAATTACCCATGTTAGTTTATATTAAATTGGGCCCCTTGTTTGTCCACACTTATTTGTTTGTTTTTTAATACAGACTTTTCAGTGACCCAACAGATGAGAGGAGTAACTTTGATCCATTAATCATCGCTTTTACCAATTTGTTGATTGATCACCCCCAACACACGATGCTCTTGGTCATGTGACTCTCTCTCTCTCTCTCTCTCTCTCTCTCTCTCTCTCTCTCTCTCTCTGAATTCTATTCCAAAACCATTTGGAAATGATCAGAGACGCACATACCGTCATCAAATCATCACTTTTTTCGGTCACAAAATGTGTGTTCATTTTTGTATAGGTTTTCTAAATTGTAAATCGAACCCCATCTACATATCGTGAACCGCTGATCCTAACGACTTTTTAAAAAAAATTCTTATGTTTTTACATTGTTTAATGGTTTTATTGCCATATTAACTTGTTTTAATGGCATTCTCATCAGCAAGGTAATCTTCACGGAAGAAAAAAAAAAATAGAATATATATACTTGTTATTACATATAAATGATATTTCTCATAACAGAAAAAAATGCTGAGATCGCAGAAACGCGAGTTAACACGACATAACAGAATCCCCCCAACCCTCTCTCTTTCTACTTTATTCATGTCTCAAGTTCAGATAACTTGAATTCTAGGTCTGATTAATTGCAATAATGAAGTCAACTCTTAGAGTTTGACAATAACCATTGAAGCAAATTGATGTGATTGTGTATCAAGTTATCTTCAGTTTGAACACGATATCAAATTCACAATAAGCATTGGATCAAACTCAGTAAAAAGGATCAAAATATGTCTTGGGCGCCATGTTGTAAATTAAACCTTTCCAGTCGCAAGACTATAGTGAACTTTTTTTATGGATTCAAAAATACTTGTTACTACCAAATAATGTTCAGAACTTGTCCATGAGGAATGATGGACGAGTTATAAGCATTTATTTGGCTGGTGACCAGCTTGGACACGATCTTGAAAATTGTACCTTTCCGAATTGTAGTCAGAATTTCATGTTTTGACGAGCATATCTGATACAACAATAACTGAGGAGAAATTTTATCCACGCAAATTGATGAACGGCTTTTCTATGGATTTGGCAGCCATCATGGGCGCCATGTTGAGAGTTTGGTAATAACCATTGACGAGAGATGCTGACTGGGGAAAAAAGCCAACATTTTTTTCTTTGGATCCTAAACTTGGTAAAAAAAAAGATAGGTTTTGCTTCTGACAAAAAAGTCCTGCGGGTTTACAATTCAGCCCGAACAATTTTACCTTCTCAACACCAATTCCTCTCCTTTCTTTTTTTTTTACAGTAAGTGGAAATTAATCGAAATGTAAAGGCAAAACATGTGTACAAAGGTCAAGAATTTAATACGGAAGCATATGATATGGAGTTATTTTTGCCAGACTACTCATGATTCAATTACCTTTTTCATCTTGAGGGAGATATCAATTTTTTTGACGTCAAAGTGAGACATTGAACAAAAGAAGGTCAAGAATCACTGTTTTACTCTCTTCTTTTTTTCTGCCTTTTTCTATTATAGCCATCAACATTAGCATCTATCTGTATTCGTATCATACCAGTACTATAGCTCTTGTTGGAGACTAAGAGACAACAAGTTCCCTGTTCTTCAGGACTTTACTCGGAATTTTTGTTGAGTCGAATTATGCTATTCTCCGCATACTTTGAATTAGAAACTGTCAACCAAAACTATCAACATGGGTTTCTTTAGTTTTCAGGTTGGTCTGGCTGGCTGACTGATGGCTTGCTGGCTGCTGATATGACTCTCTGTCCGGTGTTCTTTGCGATCTGCTGAAACAACACTATCCACTGCAACAGACACGGGTCTATCTAATGATTTTCATGGGGGAGGGAATGCAAGCCTCTAATTTTCCAACCAAGTGACCGAGCAGGCAGAGTAAGGGGGAAAATTCAGTGCTGCTAAGTATGGTATGTGATTTATACACCATATCTTTGGAAGTCCGTCTGAGACGGACATTGCATATACTGATTTGGCCACAAAGTCTTACGGCCAAGAATAATGTGCCATCATATAACTACCATTTGGCTTATCTGATCATTCACACCATATTGTTTGTTTACTATTCGGTGGTGGTAGTAGTAGTAGTAGTAGTACGTGGCCCAGTGGTAGTGTGCTCACTTCAAGTTGAGTAGGTCGTAGGTTCAATCAATGGTCGATCCAAACCCAAAACTTTTGAAATGGTACTCAGTGCGTCTCTGCTCAGTACTCAGCATGAAGAGCGGGACTGAGGAGACCTGAAAAGGGATGGGCTCAGTCAGGCAATCTCGCCAAGACACACCCGTGATGAGTACCCCCAACGATCTGGTAGTGGGGACGGGAATCTCAGTACTGGGTTACAAGGTAGTAGACGTAATAGGCTTTTTACGTTGTTGGAATTTCTTAGATGTATCATATCCATTGTTAATTGTGTGGGTCTTTTTGGCGTTCGGTGTAGGTTTGAGAAATAATACTTGCTCTAATTTTTTTTCAAGGGTGTACTGGAATTTCATGTGAGAACGTGAGCATATACGTGTAAGCGAAAGGGCGAGAGAGATAAAGAGATGAGAGAAGGAAATACGTTGGGAGAGAGAGAGAGAGACAGACAGACAGGGAGGGAGGGAGGGGAGAGAGAGAGAGAGAGATATTGTGCGAACGAACGAAGGAAGCAAGGTCGAGTAGGGAAGGTGACCTAAATTCTAGGCATTCTCCCGCCCATGAGCGGATTTATGATGCCTTTGGCAACCATGTTCGATCGTTTTTATGTATGCAACTGGGTCGATTGTTGAGAAAGAGAAGAAGAAGAGGAAAAGATAGAAAATTCCATGTGTCACGCGCAGGTCATATGTTAAGGGATGTTGTTGATTTTAAAAGCAACAGTAAAGATTATATGGAAACCTAGTCAAAATGTAGTCAAAACAAATCTTAATGAGTAAATAGGAGGAAAATAAATAGTTGTTGTAATTGCACGATAACCTTTTCGTTCCTTATGAAACGTTGGCAAGATGCTCTCTGAGACGGTTATGACTGTACCGATTTTAATCCTCATTGGGGACTCAAAACTTGTGGTCTATTGCCAGATTAAGCTTTGCTTAGTAAATACCTGGACTAATTTCTTTCTACCTTTCCCTTTTAAAATAATCGCCGTTCCAGCAGCAGGGTTGGTGTTTCTTTTGGGGTTAGTGCTTCTGGAGTCAGTGTAAATTCACCATCAGCGTCTGTCATACTAAATCTTTAGGGGTAGCCATTTTGAAATGAGAAAAGTCACAATTGTCAGAATGTGAACGCGTCGGAGTGCAGTTATCGGCGAGCTTGTCAGTCTTTCAGACCATATTCCTGCAAGTGCCAGACTATTGGCTTGTTTAGCAATGCTTCGAAAAAACGTTTCGAGATGTTCTTAATTCTTTTATTTTCCCTTTATTAGAGGGTAACGTTGAGCGAGAATAGTTACATACAAGCCAAGGTCAATGTCAAGCCCATCATATACCAGAATTTTGAATGCTGATTTTCATGGCAAGCTTGCTATCCTAACTTGTAAGATTGGAGAGGGAGAGGAAATACATGAATATATAGACAGAGAGACAGAGAGAAAGAGGAGCAGACAGAGAGAGAGAGAGAGAGAAAGATTTTGCGAACTTACGAGGAAAGAGAAAGGTCGGGCTGTGTAGGGAGAGGTGACCTATATTCTAAGCATCCTCCCCGTCCATCCTTCTGTCGTACTAAGCTCAATAAATATCTTAAGAGCAATGCTTATCAAAAGAGCAAACACCTTACGATGTTAAATTATTTATTACTTGGAAGATATATTGCAGGGGTGGCCAATCCGTGGCTCGCGGGCAACCTGTGGCTCCTTGACATTTAATGTGCAACTCCTGGAAAAATGTTGGCTGATCCCACCTTCTCATCACACTCATCATAAAAGGGTAGATAAGAAATATAAACAAACTTTATAATCAATTACTGGTATGAACAACAACAGCACTGGATTAAAACGAAAGTCTGATGTTCAAGGTTAGTATATGACTATATCAAATCCCAATATACCTATATGTGTCTTTATATATATATATATATATATATATATATATATATATATATATATATATATATATATATATATATAGTACAAATCAGGAATGAAATATAGCATAATATAATGCGGTGTCCGGTTCATGATGGTTTTATTTCTTAGAGTGCTCGATACATTCAACCTTTAAGTTGGTTTAGAGTAGAGCTGGAAATATTCTAGAGAGGGGATTCACTACATAAACACGTTTATGTTTTTGTCCTGTCTGGGCCCCTTCATGGAGAGGCCCAGGATGGCCGAGATTAGCACGATCACAGTCGTCATGGAAGCGGATAGAAATGCCTTTATCCAGCCGCGGACTTACAGCGGCTGATGAATGATGATGATGATTCTGGTGATTATTATACACGGATTTTCCGTGCTATCTGCATTTAGGCCGAACACATCCAGGACGTAGCTATTTTAACCCGGGCAACGTCAGTTAACCTTGCCAGCAATTGCCATGGAAAAAGCACATGCTTCGATGCCGCCACTGACGAAAAATCAACTGCATGTTCATCTTTCGCCGTCTTTATTGAGCGCCGTTTTTGTTTTTTTTTTTTCGTGTGTGTGCGTGTGTTGGTGCTTCAAATAAATAGGCGCATGTGTGTGTGTGTGTATCTGGGAGTGGCAGGGTAAGGTTGGGTTGAGGATGGGCCGAGAGCTATGCAAATAAACATGTGACCTGCGCGTGACACATGGAATTTTCTTCTCCTTCCTTATCTACAATCGACCCAGTTGCATACATAAAAACGATCGAACATGGCTGCCAAATGCAAAGCGAAACCTCTCACTGGCGGGGGAGGATGCGTCGAAAAATAGGTCACCTCTCCCAACCCAGCCCGACCTTCCTTCTTCCTCGTACATTCGCTGAAATTCTTTCTTTCTCTCTCATTCACTCTCTCTCTCTCTCTCTCTCTGCCTCTTTGTCTATGAATTTCCTTCTCTTATCTCCCCCCACCCTCTGTCCGTCTCTCCTTTTCACTAGTTCCATCGCTCGCACACACATGCTCACATTCTCAATTGAAATTCCAGTACACTCTAGAAAAATTAGGACAAGTAATATTTTTGAAACTTATCCTGAGCATCAATTCGCTTACACTGTAGCGCTTATATATATATATATATATATATATATATATATATATATATATATATATATATATATATATATATATATATATATATATAAATATATATATATATATATATATATATAATATATATATATATATATATATAATCATACAAGCATACTGGAAGTATTGAGCATTGTTGGAATAAAGATTTTTCGGATTATTATATACTTGAGGTGTATATTTCATATATATATATATATATATATATATATATATATATATATAGTGAATATGAAGTGATCCAACGGAATGTTGATATATATGTGTGTGTGTGTGTGTGTGTGTGTGTATGCGTGTGCGTGCGTGTGCATGAATTTATGTATTTATATACCTGAGTTTATATATGAGTATATATATATGTGCAAATTTAGGTATGTATATATAAGTGTGTGTGTGTGTGTGTGTGTGTCTGTGCATGAATTTATGTATTTATGTATCTGAGTTTATATATGAGTATATATACGTGTAAATTTAGGTATGTATATATAAGTGTGTGTGCATGTGTGTGAGTGTGTGACGATATGTATATTTATGTTTTGTGCATACATAGGTTTTTGCGAATATGTGTACGTACATACAAACTTATATATGTGTGAGTATATATATATATATATATATATATATATATATATATATATAGAGAGAGAGAGAGAGAGATGTGCCAATATAATATATATATATATATATATATATATATATATATATATATATATATATATATATATATATATATATGTATATATATATATATGTGTGTTTGTGTGTGTCTGCATGTATATATACATGTATATGTCATGTATGCATGTATTAATGTGTA
Source organism: Thysanoteuthis rhombus (assembly GCA_963457665.1). Lineage (NCBI taxonomy): Eukaryota > Metazoa > Mollusca > Cephalopoda > Oegopsida > Thysanoteuthidae > Thysanoteuthis > Thysanoteuthis major. The sequence goes on along the minus strand of OY735204.1, from coordinate 5,372,959 downwards.
TGCATTTATATATTTACATGGATTTATAAGTGTACGAGTGTATATATATGCGCATGTACGTATATATATGGGTGTATATATGCGTATATAGAGTATATATGTGTATACTTGGTTATTTGTCTGTGTACAGTTTTGTGTGGATATCTGTATCTCTCTCTATACATATATGTATAGAGTGCATTTATGTGTGTGTGTATACAAATGTGTGTGTGCGTGTGTATTTGCGTAAAGGTGTGGGAGTTATGGCCTAGAATTCAGACAAGAAATCGAGAAGTTGGAATCCATTTTGGTAGTGAAAGTGTGGAGGTGGGTTGGAAGGAGAGCATTTCTAGATTGCGTGGACAAGGGCGTGGGCAGGGGTTAAAGGTGCCTGGGAGATATGGTCCGTGGGGTTGAGGGAAAGATGAAGAGCGAAGAGAATTAATATACAGATTCTGCTGGGGAGAGAGAAGAGAAAAGAAGAACAAGAACAAGAGTGAGAGAGAGAGACAGAGAGACAGAGAGAAAGATGAAAAATAATGCAGAAAAAAGTGAAAACGGTGGGGAAATAAACTCATGACATGAAAAGGTGAAGAAGGAAAATAAGGAGAGAAAGGGGAAGAAACACAAGAGGAGAAGGGGGGAAGATACTCAAGAAAAAGAGAAAAGAACAAAATAATATGACATGAAAGTTAAAGAAGAAGAAGAAGAAGAAGAAGAAGAAGAAGAAAAAGAAGAAGAAGAAGAAGAAGAAGAAGAAGAAGAAGAAGAAGAAGAGAAAGAAAAGGAGAAGGATTCAGTCATTCTTAACCCTGAGACTCCCACTCACCCTCCAAAGGCCACCGCCTTGACAACCACCCTCTTTTAAACTGTATTGGGGGGGGTTGCTTTTTCCTGTTTCCCTCTCACTCATCCGTCCCACCAAACCCCTCACTCCTACCCACCCTCCCATTTGACCTACAACTGTCAGATACTTTCTTTCCTTCTTTCTTTCTTTCTTTCTCTTCTCCTCGTTGAATATCACCCGTTATCCTAAACCCAGTACCCCCTGCCCCGCAAATACTCGCATGGATATCGTCAAATATTGTGCAAAGCTGGAAATAGGCCCAGATGCGAAGTGTAGACACCATTTTGAACTGCTCATCAAGTATTTTTGTAATTAGTGTTGAATACAAACGGTTTTATATAAGGTCGGTCGGTATGTATACTTACCACTTATAGAACAGAATCACATACCTGTCAGGTTTCAATCTTAGGAATGAATGAGAATTATGATCCCCCTCGTCTCCCTCATTTTGAAAGGGGATTCAAGAACGGTCATGATCCCCATGAAATATTTGGAACGATGTATCTATTATTGGCTAAATATGCGTTTCGGAGCATATCAGCGATTGAAATCAAGTATTGCTTGGAAATTATTCAATACAAAAGTTATGTATGTGATCCTTTAAAATAATACGGTGTTGAATAATTTGATGAATATATATATTTTCATAGAATGCATGAGAATATTTCTTTCGTGTGAGCGTGAGAACGTATCAAAATGCGTGTGTCTCACGTAAAATACTTGAGGTTTGGAAGGTATGGGATGTAAGAACTGGGGCGATTGATAAAAAAAATGGCGAAAAATTTCATTCAAAAGAAACGACAGAATAGAGTTCTGCCATGAGAATCTGTAAATGACCTTCAACTGGGTACCACGCAACGTGCTCACGAGAGAATCGTGCTCAACCCCATCTGGAGGGATTTCAATACTGCACAGTATATACAGGAGTCAGAGATATCGTAGAATCCATTACAAATGTTGCTAGAATGTCAGACAACCACTGGACATCACTCACAACGTGGATCATCAGAGATCATATATGGAGCTGTGGCCGGCGAAAATTAGGATGCTGTGACGAACTATACGAATTCACAAAGCATTGTCTTTGCGACGCCCATAGTAGAGTGGTCTGACGAATCCTAGGGAAGATCAATTTCCAACAACGGGCTCTAAAAAGGCTGACGATGGTGTAATATTATAGCGTAAACCTTATCTAGGGAAAATATACCCTACTCAAAATCGTAGACCCATGTTAACTGGCCCACCTACCACCTCTCCCTCTGTTCTGGCCTACTTATTGTACATCACCTGTCATTCCTGATTCACTGCCCCCACCTCAGACACGTGGGTATCGTCATAACTCCGAAGCTCCTTACCGAACAGTAGCAGATCATTGTTGACCTCCCGACATTATTCTACTTCCTTGCGATTCGAAGTCAGTTTTTTTTTCCTTTTCGTACCATTTCCCTTGTTACTTTCTAAATGCCACCCTTTCGCCTCTTCTTGGTTTAGAAACGCAAGAAGGAAAAATACTCCTGCTACTACTACTAATAATAATGATCTATTCATATAAGGACCAGTGTCACCAAATTAGCGTGTATGTATGTTTGTCTGTTCTCAGTGGAAAAATGAGTTTTACTCCTTCCTCTCTTTAAAGCTTTGAATACGGCATGCTACTAAAAGACCTTGGTTACGTGATGATCTCTTTTGAGTGACTAACCCGACCTGTTATTCCTAAAATTGTTTTTGACTATTGATTTCATTCTTTTTGTTTGTCGAATCACCGTAGTCCCACTAATCACCTGCTCAACCAACCAGCCGATCGAATCTCATGAAAAATCTGATCTTTTATCATTCAAATAACAAGGGTCTTCAGATTTAATAACGGTTGCTTCAGCAGTTGTTTTATCAAATTGTTTAATTATGGCGAGAGTGAACAGAGCATCCCAGGACCCATTTTTTTCACGAACCCAGAAAATCTTTTTGTGAACCCTCTGGGTTCGTACGAGCCCACATTGGTGACAACTGAGCTAAACCACTGGGATCAGTGGACCACAGGGCGTTCGACAAATTAGGTCTAGAGTTCCGTAGCAGTATTCCCTCTGAACCAGACTTCGCAAATTTTATATCAGAGAAACAACTTCATCTATCACACAGCCATCAAAAACATGATTGTTGTACACAGATCTGTGCCATATAATCGAATTGAAATAAACGTGATCCATAAAGAATCAATATAATTTTCAAAGCTCAAAGATTGTTCATTATTAGAGTTCATTGATTATAATCTGAGAACTAAATGCAAAAAAAAATGAGAGCCACCAGAATGTTTCTTTTAAAGAAGGTGTTCCTGAGCTTTCATAGTTGAGACACCACGGGGCTAAGGGAAAACTTGTTCGTACAATGAAAGTTCAAATCAGATTTGCTGAATCTATATCTGGTCACTTAGGGGGGTACTGAGTGGACTGAAGCCTGCTCCCCCAATTAGTTAACAGGAAAAAATTACCACGAGAAAAGTTCGTAAACGTACGATGTAATTATTAAAACTATGTTGAAGTTCAATATAATTACAATTGATTTCCATAGAATTTCTTATTTACTTGAACTACTTATCATGTTGATGGGAGGGTTCCTGTTTGAATTACAGCCAGGGGCCCCATTGCAGAATTAATCTGACCTTATCACTGGTCACTATAAAATCCAGACTAGAGCTGGAACAGCCCTTTTAGAGCCCCGAGCAAAATTTTATTCGGGGCCCCCAACCCGACCGCTTTTTGGAACCCCCGGTGATCACAGAGCCCTAACCAGCTTCCTAGTTTGCTTGTGACCGACACACTCACCTTTTGTTAGGGCAGACAGAGATTACTAAAAAAAGTCTTTATTCAAAAACAAAACAAAACACGCGGACACATGCTAGAAGGTCGATTTAGCATAAATCTACATTGCAAATTGACCCTCCTACACATGCACAATAAAAACTAACTTGAGATGAGTTTGAACAAAATTTTAAGGAAGCGTTTTTCTCATGATGTAATAGGGAATTATTGCTTAAATTCTCAGCGTCCTAGCTCCATTGGTACGGCTGATACATGCGAGACCTGCTCAGCCAGACCAGCTTGAAAACCGAGAGAAACCTATGTTGACAGTTTTGTTAACAGTTGTGATTGACAGTTTATCTTAGAGAATAATCAAATGACTGCTCTTTCTTATAAAAAAAATACTTCTTGTCTTTGGTTATTGTATCTCATAGGAGTGCAAATTATTTTACACGTACTAAAACTGTTCTCCTTTTTTTGAGAGGTCATATGGGACTTTTCAAAAATCTATTTTTTTCTTCTTTTTCTGCGACACTTTGGGCCATATGTCGTCTAGTCGAATGCAATCGCCACATTTTCGTACATGCCGTACTTTTCTTCTTAGGAGACCAGAGATTGGGGCAATTTCTGTTTTTTAAAGAAACCCTTTGTGTATCCTATGTCTTCTTCGACCTCAAAATAAAATCAGTCAGTTTGATATACAATACAAGGGGGAGATATTATCTTGACTGGTATTGTTATTATGACCTGGCTATTTATAATCCTCTCTCTATTCGCTCCTGCCATAAATATCTTCCCTTGTCGTTGGTGAATAGTCACTGAGTTGGGCTCGTTCAAATACTTATCAACATTATTGTATGTAGGTGCAATAGAGATAAGAGCTAGTTATTTGGTTTATTCATATGTATTTGTGTGTGTGTGTGTGTGTGTGTGTGTGTGTGTGTGTTACTGCCAAACAAAACTGTCGACTTGGGTTTCTTCAGTGTTCCAGTTAGTCCAGCTGGTTGACTGGCTGGCTGACTAACATTTATGTAACAATACGTGCTGATGGAGCTAGAGGGTTGAGGATTTAAACATCTATTCCTAATTACGAGTAAAAAACGATTTTTGCCCCTCCCGTCGGTTTTAAATGGGATGGAGGGTTCAATTTTCAATGTAACCATGTGCTAAATTGATCACATAGTTTGTGTCCTCTTGTTTTTCTTTTGAAAATTCAGACTTTTTCAAATGATCGTAGCCCAACAAAATGCGAGAGAAGTTAGTTATTCATTGGTCCCCATTTTTTCAATTTTCTAATTGATCACCCCTTAACACAGAATGCTGCCAAAAGGTGTTGGTCCCGTGACGGTCTTTATTAAGTAACTTACCAGACCGGTTTTGCTTATGAATGTGTTTTATATAGGCAGAAAAATTGCTATTCGGTTTACACACACACACACTCACACACACACATACACATATATATGTGTGTGTATATATATATATATATATATATATATATATATATATATATATATATACATATATATATGTATATATATGTATGTGTGTGTTTGTGTGTGTGTGTGTGTTTTTTAATTATTTGTTTTGTGGTTGTGAGGTGATCCGACAGACTGTCGATGAAAGTGACCATCAGAAGGTGAAGAGAGAAAATAAATTGAAAGCAGATGTTACCTCTCGAATTTTCAGTATCCCACGGGCATTTTTCGATGCATTTTCTGAGAAATCTTGCAGCAACAATATAAACCGCAAATAAATCTTCTCTGCACCGCTGTAAGTTTTCTCTGATAAAAATAGTTTGTACCCGTCAAAATGCATCGAAACATGCCCACGTGATGATAAACATTTTCGAGATGTAACACGTACTCTCCTCTTAAGTACATATATATATATATATATATATATATATATATATATATATATATATATATATATATATATACTTGAGAAAAAAGTATATATATATATATATATATATATATATATATATATATGTATATATACTTGAGAGAAAAGCATATATATATATGTATACTTGAGAGAAAAGCATATATATATATACACACATATCAGGTGGACTATAGTCTCTAAAATAGGTTTGTAGTTTGCCCTGATGTGATCTCAGTGATTCCGTTGTTAAATAAGGTTTTTATCACCAAGTTAACCATCAGTGAAATACTACAAACATTTTGGGGAATCTTTCAAGTCATATTTGAGCTACTTTAGTCCACCAAATCCTTGGCTTTTGGGGATGAGGACCCGGTATATATGAAATTACTGAATTGTTCATGGATTTGATTAAATTACTCATATCGATATCTCAGTGTAACGTATATTTGAGCATAGAGAGAGAGGAGGGGAAAATATCAAGAGAGGGACAGGAGAGAGAGAGAGAGAGAGAGAGAGAGAGACAGAAAGAAAGAAAGAGAGAGAGAGAGAGAGAGAGAGAGAGAGAGAGAGAGAGATAATGAACTCAAAATATACAATTCTAAGAAAATAACAAGCAATAAATCCAAGAGAAAGTAAGAAAAAAATCATCCCAGTTCAACTTTGTCCCTTTCAAAACACTCAACAAATAATTCATCTGAAAACGAATGAAGTGAACAGGATGCATCAATATGGCTTCCATTATTTCGATTTGATAGATCAGTGGTTTCGAAATGTTGAAAACTCAAGAACCCTTTCTATAAAGAAAATATTCTGGTGGACCCCCACTTTTTAACATTTCTTTTTTTTAAAAAGTCTTTTGACTAATGAATGAATTACAATAAAAAGCAATTCTGACCTTTGAAAATTACATTCATTTAAAATTGATTATATTTATTTGAATTCTGAGGTGTATGGAACAGGGATATGTTCAATAATTATGTTTTTGACTGCTGTGTAATAGATGATGATGTTTTCCTGCCACACGATTCGTAATGAGATTTACAGGGGACGTTGCTGAGAATCCCTGAACACTTTTTGACCGACCACCAGGGCCCTGCAGATCCTTGTTTCGAAACCTATACACTAGGGCAAAAACTATTGATCGTTGTGGCCGGCTATAGAATTATTCATTCAAATTGGTATCTTCATCTTAGTTGTAATTGTCACAACGATTCGACTGTTGTACCTCCGGACTTCCTTGGGTGTCTGTTGCATTTGGTAACTATTTGGAGATTTATTCAATGAAGGGTGGGGCTGATTTGTTCTTATTCTGCTCTCTATACAAAAGGATATCCAGTGGATTAAATCATACGTTGAGTTCGAAATTCCTATAAGATAACCAAATACGATAGGCGTCTGACAGCTGAGACAGTATGGCTGTAACAAATAAGATGAGAACAAAATTTTGAATGAATGAGGTGTTGGGTGACCTCAAGGTTAGCAGCAAAAAAAAAAATGGAATCGGAGAACCGGGTTCAAACTCCGGTTTAGACAGTTTGCAATCACTTCGCGCTAATGCAGAAAGGCATGAATCCTTCTCTTCTCTTCCAGTTATCTGGGATCTCCAGCCTTGATTGGCAATCAATATGAGAGGCCGATAACTCTGAATTCAATTTTTCCAACCCTTCGTCCAGCATTGTGACAGAACAGTAACGGACATAGTATGGAACATGTTTCCGAAATGTACTGCTAACGGGTCCAACAAGCCGGATGTTGATTAAAAGATGCTTAAATGAATTAAAGTGACAGATGAAATAATGTGACCGCTGTCTCCACCATTGCACGACACCTTCACTTTACATGGAAGGTTTGAAGAAGAAAAGTGATAGATCTGGTTAATCACTCAATAGAAACTGTTACCTGACCAACATCTCATGGTAGCATGCTATGTTAGGAATGATTAATTAAAAAAATGGAAAAAAAGGGAGATCAAAATACTTACCTCACATTTTATTGGGCGGTGATCTCTAAAAATATCTGAATTGTCACAAAGAAAACAGACGGGAATGCATACAGGACATAAACTAGAGATCAACCTAGCATAAACTTACATTGCAAATTGAACTTCACTCAAAAACTCTATTCCATATTCCCTGAGTTTCGCCAGACCTCTTCATCAGGGGCTTCGCGAACCCAGTACTACCTGAGCTATAGTTCATCACGCCGTCTTATATTCTGTCGATCACAGTCTCACATATGATCTCTGAGAATCCATATGTTGAGTCGTGATGTTCAGCAACTATTTGCCATTCTTGCAACATAACCAGCCCATTGCCATTTGAGTTTTCGAATGGATTCTATGATATCGCTGATTATTTCCCTCATATACTGTACCGTCTTATGATCTATTCATGTTATGTTGAGTACGATCCTCAGTTTGAGCTTCCATTTTTCAGCTCCGTGGGTGACTATCGGGGATGCATAGGTTGTATATTCTTCCTTTTGGACTAATGGTATTTTCAGGTTCTTCTTGCTCTACCGAAAGCTTGCTTTTTTTTTTCAGCACCCTTGCCCCATTGGTGCAGCCGGCACACGTCATGCATGCATACATAGCCAGTCCGACTACCTTGAAAACTGGAAAAACCTATGCTGAGGGTTTTGGTCGACGGTTTATGATAATTCTCATTTTAGAAAAAAGATATCAGAGCCAGGAGTGCAATGCTATGGGAATGCTCAGTAACTGCGTTCCCTTACCTTGTGTTCACTCGCCATATACATACTGCTCAAGTACTGCGTTTTAACAATTTTTTAACAATTCACTGATAAGACAAATTAGCCAGTATATGTCCACATATATATATAACATAAGGCCTTAAAACATCACAGTTGGTTAAATTTCAGGAGTTCTCTCAGGGGCTTTGATCCCCTGTCCCCCGAGAAAAAAAAAATTAGAAATAAGAATGAAGGAACGAACGGCTGCCTAGTCTCACTGGCTAGGGGGGGGGAATCTTTAACCCTATCCGAGACCAGGCAGTTCTACGTTCTCTCATTTTTTTCAGCAGTATTTATAACACTGATTACAGCTTTAATAAACGGCGCGTTTAATCTTTTTTTCATTCAAGATTAACACCTCTTACTAGTTGTTCAGGGGACGGGGAACGTCGGGTCGATCTTCATTTAGGAAGGACAGATCACTGACCCCTTTTAGCTCGATTCATTGGTGTCTATGATAGGATAATTTATTGGGAGCCAGCCCGTGACAGGCCTGGATAAATTCGAACTAGGGTTTGCCATCAGAGATACCGATCAACTCAAGCAAAACAAATAAGCCAGACACTACACGCAAAGGATATATACAGAATTGTCAACGTAATAAAAAAATTCGCTCTGAATCGTTCCCCAAAAAGCCATTTTAATAGCTAAAAATGGATGTATTTACTTGTTTCAAATGTATAGAAAACAGCTAAAGTTTGGCTTAAATCGTTGAAAAATAGTACTGAAAATTGGCTGAAAATAGCGCTAAATGTTGAATTTTCACGTTGCTAAAACAAACAACACGCTGAATTTAACGCAAAAAGCGCTTAATTGGCAACACTTGATATATTCATGTAGGTATTTGAATATTATAAACCTAGTCTGGCATAAATACAAAAGTGTGGAGAGACATTCAGTGAAAATCCACAGACGGAGAACTAAGTTAGTACCAGAATTAAAAATAATGAGTTATGAGGATAGGTTAAAAGAGTTGACGTTATCATCGTTAGAAGATAAAAGAACCGGGGAGACTTAATAGAAATATTAACCATGGTCTAAAATTAGTACACCATAATCAACATCCTTTTTGTTCCGAAAAGAAGGGCGTACAATCAGTGCATCACCCCGATAGTCACCTATGGAGCTGAAACATAGAAGCTAACCAGAAGGTTGTGCCTCAAACTGAGCACAATGCAGCGGGGATGGGAGAGGACCATCAACATTACATGGAGAGATTATGAGACAGCACAGCGAATTAGAGAGAAAGGAATGGAGTCTGAGATATCATAGAATCCATTAGAATATTCAATGGGCTGGTCATGTAGCAAGATTGGCAGACAACCGATGGACATCACTACTCACCAACGTGGATCCCCACAGATCGCATGCGAAACTGTGTCCAGAAGAATATGAGATGACGTGATGAACTAGACAAGTTTGGGAAGTATGGGCTCCACGACTCCCCTGATAAAAAGGTCAGGTAAAATTTAGGGAAGGTCTATGCCCAACAAAAACAAACATGAATGCCCCTGGACACAAACTAAAGGATCAATTTAGCATAAACTTACATTGCTATTTGAACCCCTCATAAAGAACCTATTTAAAGGTGATTTTCAAAACACAAGGAAAAACGTTTTTACAAACCCAATAAGGAGTAAATTTACAGCACTCTAGCACCATTGGCGCAGTCTGCACGTGTGATACATTCATACATACATTCATACATAGCTAGCTAGCCAGATTAATTTGAAAACTGAAGAAAACGTTGACAGTGTTGATAAAGGTTCTGGTGATGGTTTCCAACAAATTCTTCGTGAAAAATACTCCAAGGCATTTACTAAAATCTTTGTAATTTCTTTATTGAGTGAAATTTAGTAAGAACAAAGCCATTACCCCATCACTTATGTACTTTGCAAAGCTGGAGAATTAAACATTACTCACTATGGAACTTGAAATAAAATTAGTAATTGATAGCATTGGGTGATCAGGAATTAATCAGTTAAGTTTTAAAGCCACGTTATGCTTTTCCCTCGCTTCATCCAAATTCCAAATTGTCCCCCAATGTATCTAAACGCCTCGTAGTGGGTAGGGAACCCCACACTCAAAATCATTCGTCTAACCCAAGCTGTAATATTTATCATTCACGCAATGGACTGTAAGATTAATATGTTTACCATTTTACATGCGTCATAGGTAATTGCACATAGTTTACGTACGGGTGTACTACTATGTATTTGTCTCTGTCTCTGTCTTTCCATATATATATATATATATATATATATATATATATATATATATATATATATAGATATAGATATAGATATATAGATAGAGAGAGAGAGATTAAAGAATGTAATGCATTTTGTGCATATATCTAACCATGAAATGTTTACATCTTATCAATATCATTTGAGATTTTATCAAAAAGCAACTGAACCCGTTACAGTGTCAAATGTTTCAATTGAGGTCGGTAGGAGATATTTTGATTAGCAATTTTTTTATCTTCAAGTGGAAGCGTTTATTGTTATGAACAGAGAAAGATAATCACACCTTTCATTATACAATGGACAGTTAAACTACTTATTATGACCAAATGAAAAAAAATCAAAGAGACTTTTTTTTCACCTCAAAACAGTAAAGCGACGTTTTTTTTAAAACCTCATCATAGGCCAATAAGCCTACTCAGTAGAACTTGAATTTTTTTTGCCAAATTGATCACCAACTGAATAATCAAAACCAACCACGGGAACAGGCTGGCTAAAGAAGAAACTACTCGACCATCGATCATCTCCACTCGGTAGATTAAGTAAAAGCAAAAGCAGCAGAATATGGAATGCCACTTGCTGTAGCATTAGTTGACTTCAAGAAGGCCTTCAACACGGTCGAAATCCCCAAAGTCATTGCTGCTACCGTAAAACAAGGCATTGGTTTCCCAAAAGTCTTTTTTTGTTTTAGTTCACGGAATTGTTAAGACGAAATATATGTAAGAGTTTCGCAACATATCTACCGACAGAGGCGAGAGAAGTAACCAATTTATTGATCCCCTTTTCACATTTTTTAATTGATTACCCTTTATATAGCATGCTGCCAAAAGAGGACTCCCATTGAGTGACTGACCAGACCTTTTTTGTTCAAAATTTTAAAAAATATAAAATGGGCTGTCTGAGATGGGGCCGAAATTTCCATCTGGCCTGGACCTATTACCAGCTTTGCCCGGGCCTGGCTATATTTTGAAGCAGTCCAGGCCGAGTCATTAAGCTTTGCAACAATCAAATGAAGACTCTTTGTTCGACTAATTACCAGATAACAAGACTAATGACCACGACTGGCCGGAGTCAGTTGATCATCTGCAGTCCGAAACCCCCATCCCTGTCGATTCTCCGGAGAGGCCTACTTATCTCGTCCTTTAATAGACGATTTGACCAGAGGATGCTTCCTCTCCATGTTGGCTTTCCAGAACGTTAATCACCTTTCACTAACCCCAAATAACCTTAAACTCGCCCCAGACCAACCTGTACCCCTGCGGCCAGTCACTGGTCAACCTTCGGCCAAATACTGATCCTTCAACGACTTCACCACTAATATATATTTCTCCTGGCTTCGTCCACTATCAACTACTCCTTTCATAACAACCTCCCAAAATCTTTCCAAAAAAGGTTCACTATTTCGACTTTAAAATATTTTGATTTAATTTCTCTTGACTGACGTTTTTTCCTTTTAACTTCAATTTTTTTTAGAACATTTTTGCCTTTATTTTTTCCAACAATATTGCTGTTTTGCGTAACAATCAAATTCTATTGATTTTGTCGATCTCCAGTCCAAGTCTGATATTTTTTTTACCGCAACAAGAACAACAAGAACACTCCCCACCAAATTTAGGGGAATAAAACCAAACATTCTTCCACTGCAATTTTAATTCACACGAACAGATTGTTAGGCGGGTCTCTAAGCGACAAGAATGAATTGACGAATCTTACAAAAATCTCTCTAGAAAGGTTCACTTTTCTAGGAGAATTTATGCTAGAGCTTGTTGTACTCTAATAAATAAAAACATTTATACAAAAACAATTTTAAAATATTTTTTCATCTATCATATGTGCAGGGATACCTCCCATAGAGAACGACTCTTATTACGGAATTTTACATAGCGAGAGGTCCAAATTGCCAAAATAAATATCTTTCCACTCAACGAGAAAATAACTACGAACTTTCATAAAACTATCCAGAATCATGTGGATTTCATTCATAAATATCTAGATTTATATCTAGTATCTAGCCATTTTTTTCCGACTGACAGACAAACATACAGATTGACATTTGATGAGTTATACTAAAAATCATTTATCTAGTTTTTATTACATAATTTATTTGTTTATTGGTATTTATATCTCATTCAAAAAGTAACTGGAACGTTACACATTATTTACAGGGTTATTATTGACGTTTTAAGAGTCTGATATTTTTATTTGAAATGATTTACTCAAATCCCACTGACTTAATTATTCACTTAACGGATTTTCATTTAACGGGAAGCTTTGTGGAACAAGTTGTCTTTGTCAGGAGAACTACCATTGTACAATTAAACAGTTGCACACGATTGGGGTACATTTACTTTTTTATTACAAGAACACTGCCCGTTCAAAACGTGCATATTTGAAAGGGAACAGACTTTATGGTGTGTGGAAGAGCCAGCCATAATTGTCATGTAAAAAAAATTCCGTCCGTCATACGAAACTACGACTCCGGTCTATTTCAAATACTTCTTCTCTCTGTTGCCAATTTAGATATTTTATATCTAAATTTGAATTTATTGCCAATTTTATTTCTAAATTTAGATGTATTGCTTATTTACGTATCTGGTATCTAGATTTAGATCAATAATTTTAGGTGAGAGATCAAAAATCTATAATTTTCTAAAATTTATTTGTATCAGATTTCCTGTCGATTAAAACAACTTCGAACTCAGCGCTACAATGTTTAGTGTGCTGACTGATGTATGAGGTGAATATCAACTTCGTACAATGCTCAGTTATGGAGTTATCGTGATGCACACAGAAAGATTTCTCAGATTATAGCTAGATTGTAGAGCAGGGCTAAATACGAAAATGAAATCAGACCAAGTACATACAGCCACGTGTCGATTTGCGTCCGCTCTCCGTTCAAGTTGTGTGGACGCAACCCTGGGCGTAAGTCGACAATTATAGAGGAGAGTGAAATATACGCGTTGCACAACAGGAGATATTCATCTACACTTCAATATAGTTAGAATCAAATGCCATGCATTACGTTTTTCTCCCTAATAAGTCATTAGCTGAACCCAGCAACATGTCTGTCTTCTCGGCTTCCCGGTCAGGAGAACTCGAAACAAATATGACATATTCAGTGCATTCCTTTTAGCAAGCAAATAATAGTAAAAAGCAAGTGTCCCTTGCGCTGGTATGTTGCAAATGTAAAAATCAAACTCAGAGACTACAAGCACCCAGAATGGTGTCACACACTTCAACATACTGGCTAACAATAACATTACAGAGATATTTTCGTTGAGTCAAAGAACTGCAACGACTGAAATTCCCGTCATCTGCAGTTAATGTGTTCCAAGCTCTCGTGTGGACGTATCCTGAGATCGGGCGTGAGCTGATCAGGCGTAAGTTGACTCATGACTATATTCCTTTTTAACAGTCTTTTGAGCCGGGGTCAAAGGTCGAATGAGGACTGAATTGTACCTGATGGAGTCTCAGCAGGGGATAATGTACCATTGATAGAATCAGAAATAATGAAATATCTGTCTGGTTAGTCAACCGATAGAAACCGTCACGTGACCAACGTCTTTTGGCTGCATGCTGTGGAAGGGTTCATCGAGTAAAAGATTGCAAAAAGGGATGATCAATGAATAAATTACCTTCTAAAAAGTCTGGGCATAGATTATGGACCAATTCAGCACAAACCTACATTTTAAGTTGAACCTCCTCCCACTAAAAAAAACTGCTTAGAGGTGAATTTTTGAAGAAAAACGACAAAGCAAAAACTTTTTTTTTCTTAAATAGAGGAATAAATGTTTAAATTTTCAGCCCTCTGTCTCCATTCATGCAGTCAAAGTACGGGATGCCATTATTACAAATACAATAAACCAAACAGTTAACTGACGCCGGGTGAAGGGAGAGCTGAGTGGGCTGAAGCCAGAGGTCCCTAATGATAATGATAATAATAATAATAATAATAATAATAATAATAATAAATTCATGAAACTCAATATAACTACAATTTAATAAAATAGAATTTTTTGTTTACTCATACTAGTAATCCTTTTGACGGGCGGCTCCCGTTTGAATTACAGCCAGGGGTCCCATGTAACCATATTTTGGTTCAGCATTCAGCTAGCAAGCCATACTAGTTTAAAAACTCTAGAAACCTATGTTGACAGTTTTGGTGACAGTTTAGACTGACTGATTGTTTCTAATATCTTGACAAAATGTCTCGTCAGTCATAGCTGATGGAGAAGGGTGAAGTATATTTTTGACGTTACTGTCATTGGCAATAGCAGAAAAATGTTGTTACCCTCTGAGTCAACCTTGACAGAGGCAAATAAGACAATGATAAGATCTCACAGAAAATGATTAACATTTCAAAAAAGTTATAGATAATTCAGTTCATTAATTTTGATTCTATCAAGCAAGTATTATGTGTATCAGGCACAATTGAGTCCTCGTTTGACTTTTTGATCTTGAATCAGCAAACTCTATTAAAAATGTTTGATCCGCTTCTGACTCTGCATTCAAACCTGGCCTAATTTTTCGGACGAAAAATAAACGGTGTCAGGACAATTAAACCTCCGGACAATTTCTCATCTGTTGTCAATTACCATAAGGACAATTTTCCCCGAAGACATTCACCGCAAGAGACAATTTTCACCAAGAGAACAAATCCAGTTGTTTAGACCACTTTATTTATAACCATGTTTCTATTTTTTCAATTTGTTTGTAGTTTGAATGAAGTATTGTACCATTATAATTAATTTTGACTTAAAAAAAACAACTTTTTCCAGTATTATTATGTAATAAAAAAGCAATTGAAACTTGGGATGAAGGTAAAAACTAGTTAAAATTGATAATCAATGTTACAACACTCCATCTAATAATGAAAATAAATTGAATCTTAAAAGAAAAAGCGTTGTATCAAAGGCCACAAGGAGTCAATTGTAAACATCAAAAAAACTCCTAATATCAGTCATAGGGAGTTGAGTTTATGGTGTAAAATAAATTTCAGTTTTATTATGAAGTTTCCGTGACCGAATACCAGACTGACCGAAAACTAGACTCCGTCTGTCTAGAGAGAGTGATTTTAATTTTTACTGTAGGCTTACTCTTTATTTCCAAGGACACTGTTTAATGATTGCTGAAGAATTAAGGCCCAAGTCAAAGTTGTGATAAGGAAGGAACAGAAAATTTGGTCGAAAGTTAAAAAAAAAAAAAACAGTCAAAATTCATTACACTTCGTCCATTTATTTTTTTGTAGCTAAATAGATCAAAACTATTGTCAGTTTGTACATTCTGAGTGAATATTGCAATATTTAATCGAATACATGGAGAAGATCAGACAAGACCCCAAAGGATCAACAATGTTTTCTCAGCTTCTGGACCACAAGGTTTCGTGGAAATCCATGTAAAATCTTGAACATATTAATGCAAAGCAGTGAAATAATTTCTCGTTCAGTCTTTGCATTTGTTCTTGAGAGGAAAAGTCCCCAGGGGGAAATTGTCTTGGAGTGGAATGAACAGCAAATCAAACGATGTTCTCTTTATCCTTTTTCCCGCTGACAGACTTCTAACATCTTTGGTTCCAGTTCCATTGAAGCAATTATCCAATGTTTTTGTCCACCAATTCATAACTCCTTCTTACCACAAATCTCACACCATTCCATTCACAACTCACTAAGGTGGTTAATTAAGAAAATAATTAACTTGAGTGAAGCTAAAGGAACCGATGTTTGTCCCGTCGGCTGTCTGGGGTATCAAGAAAGAGAATTAGTATCAGTACCTCATATTAATGAATCGCCATAGCCCGTGCAGGTAGGCACCAGAATTAATCATTTAAAAGATTATCTAAAAGAATATAGATCTTCTTTCTAAAATTATCTGAAGAAGAAACAGTCCTATATTTGGACATAGTTGGTCAAAGATGACCATAGACATATCGAAAAGCACTTGCAAAATGAACAAATAATGACTAGTGGTATACACATCCGAATTTACGCGGTGGTAGCCCCTAAAATGTGACCAGGGGCGCCCAGACACACCCACACTCACACACAGAGACACAGACACTCAAAGAGAGAAGAATCAGTCGCCCTCTTGGATGGCTGGTCAGGCCATTTGTGGGGCGACAGTGATTCGATTGATACGACTCTCGTTCACCCTTTCTAAACCGGGGCTCTGCACAACCCAGGGATTTCATCATAGGTCGTTGGGGGTTCCATGAAATTTTCCTACATGCGTGAAAACGGGACCTGATTTTTGCTTCATTTGAATTGAAAGAAAATCAAAAACTGGCGGTCCATGTTATGATAACGTTTGACTCTGGGAGCACCAGATTTTTTACCAACCGAAAAACCCAGCGACAGTCACATTTGACAATCGTTAAAATATGCGTTTTTTTTAAGGAAAAATATTCAATTCTCACATTTTTTATGTAAGTACATAAAGATTATGATAAACATAGATTCTATGAAAGGTAAGCTAAGCTTATCATTATTTGTGGAAGAAAACTGATTTGTCTTTTATATTAGGGACCGTTAATCAAAACTGTCACTAGAATTGTCAACAAATGTTTATTCAGCTTAGTCTAGCTTGCTGGCTGGCTGGCTTACGGACTGGCTATGTATGTATGTATGTATGTATGTATGTATATATGTATGTATGTATAGACCTCACCAATGGAGCCAGAGGGCTAGATTCTTGACTTATTGTACCTAAAAAAAACCATCTTAAACTCCCTTCGCCCTTTTTTTTTCATTAGGTGGTTCAATTTGCAATTGAAGCTCTTGCTGCATGGTCCCTCATTATGTGCCAAGCAGCATTCAGGCTCATTTTTTTTTGTTATTTTTTCTTTAGATTTCAGACTTTTCTAGTGATCAGTGCCAAAACAGTAACATTCATTGATCACCCCATTTTCCAATTTTTTTTAATTGATCACCTTTACACAGCATGCTGCTAAAAGATGTTTGTCATGTGACAGTCTCTATTGTATCGAAAATCCTTTATTTGAGAAGGAACTTAAAGAAAAGAGTATCTTAGAAAGTTTCCAAACATGAACAAATACATAGAAAACTAGATTCCTGCTCACAGTATAATTACCTATAGATTATAATACGTATCTATTTTCGAAACGACACTGATTTGTCGTTAACCGTACATGATATGTTTTTTATGCAGGGGTTCCCACAGATATGAATATTATTCCAACCGATCTTCCGGTCTAAAAAAAAGTTGCCATGGCCGCATCAACCTAGCAACTGGAGACGACTTAACAGTGGAGGAAAATGGAGAGGCCGCCAATGATGATGGTTAGTGGAGACTGACGTGTTCTAGATTTTGATTTTCGGTGAATTTTTGACCCTGGTCGCAGGTGAGCGGGAGAGTCTGGAATTGTGATTTTATTGATGCCTGTCAGGAGCTTAACGAAGTTGTAGAGTCAGGTTAGGATCTATGATAAGCTGATTAGATAGATAGATATGAACAGGCTGGGATAGCATTATTGCTATACGATTATCTCTGATAGAGTGCTTGCTTTTTTTTTTTTCAGTTTACCTATACTTTTCAACTTCTTTCACGATAGACAATGAATCAACTAAGATACACACACACACACACACACACACACACACACACATATATATATATATATATATATATATATATATATATATATATATATATATATATATGAATAGAATGAGACACATAGCTAGATAGATAGACACGTACGTACAAATATATATGCAGAAGGAGATAGATTGATTGATGAGACTAGACTGAAAAAGATTGATGAATAGTTGGATATGAACAGAAAGAGAAACAAGAACAGAATGAGGTGGATAGATAGATAAATAGATAGATAGATAGATAGATAGATAGATAGATAGATACGAAAAAAAAGATATATATTATTATTATTGTTGTTATCATTATTATTATCTATCGAATCAGCGTAGTCCCCAAAATGGCCCGACCAACCATCGAAGTGGACCGCTGATTCTTCTCTCTTTGAGTGTCTGTGTCTATCTGTGCGTGTGCGTGTGTGTGTGTGTGAGAGAGAGTGTGTGTATTAAGAAATGGATACATGATCCAACAGAATGATTATGAATTGCGTTATATTATACAGAAATTCTTATTTGAAACGATCTCCCGTTATTACACGATAAATATATCACTTTGCCCAAAATGCGATTCATGATATATATATATATATATATATATATATATATATATATATATATATATATATATATATATATATAGAGAGAGAGAGAGAGAGAGAGAGAGAGAGAGAGAGAGAGGGGGGGGAGAAAGAGAGATGCCCCCCTCATAATGTTACGTTATCACGTTTCGGTCGCTGCACCCACCAGCAACCAGCATTCTTTCTGTCAGAATATCTGAGAATTTGTGTGGCTACTACTATACATTAATATTTTCGAACCACTTTCCTTGTGTTTTTGTTAACATGATATCGTTGCAGTCACTCTAGCCTCCGCACAGTCCCGAATATGGCCTCACATTTGAGCGGGAAAAACTTGTTACATTTAGTTATCGTAAATGATAAGCACCTCTAAGTTTTTGGTTTTAAATTCTGCGAAAAGTACTTATTATACCTGCCGAAATTGCGTTGACTACATAAAACATTCTTTCGCTGAGCTACCTCCTCAAGTAGTGTCCAAAGAAAAAAAAAATATTTGAGCTCCAGCAAATTCATTAATATTTATGATCACTCATTAAATGACAAAGAAGTTAATTTCTTCTCCCCTCTTTCATCGCCAAAAGATGACCTTTAGGTTCAGTTGCAGGAGATACAGTAGACGTGAATGCTGCCGAACAGGATCCAATAAATGAGTTCCATACAAAGGAAATTAATTTCATACAGCCCAGAATGTGTGAGAGCTTATAACAAGATTTGCTTTAGAATTGTTGGTACAGCAAGATGGCCTTTGCACCTGGGTGTTTTTGGGTCTGTCTACATCAAAACCCAAAAAGCCAGTGTCGTGCAGACAGAAGGATTTTTTTTTTCACAAAAATTATTGGACCGACTATCGAGCACGTTTTAGAACAACTATCAAAGGCATCATACTTTAAAACAATGTCGTGAGGTAATTTTAGATCTTTTTAACGATACTTTTTTTTTCAAATTTGTATTACTTTCTGGCGTTTTATCCTCAAAAGAGTGCCAGAAAAAAGGTTCTGAGGAACACTTTTATTTAGTATCATATTATATATTTGATGTAAATATATATGGGTATATGCAGTTGTGTCTGTTTAATATGCATTCTCTAATCACAGGAATTCTGCCGTCAATTTCACTTATCAAATGTAAAGTTCCTATGTTGAAATTCACCATTTCCCTTTGAAAACAATGGATAAAATAAACATCACGTAGCTAGAGATCTGAGGGCCCAGGCCAGAGTGTGGGATCTTGGCTCCTTAAGTTTCCCTTCCAATATCTTATATTATTTTACATACTATTATGTGACTAGAGATGCTGTTCGCAGGGTACTATTCGTACGTTGCCATCTCCCTAACTCTGGGGACAAACACGACATATTTTGCAAGACACCAACTGCCGGTCTTACTGCTTCTTAAAAGCGGCTGACTGGATAATTTTCAGACGCCTAGATTTTATACAAAAAAAAAATGTGAAAAATTCTATTAGAATTGATATTTCTCTAAATTGAACCTAAAGTGTGTACTGTATGTAGACTGAGATGTGCTGAATTCGATTATGGTATTATTGTTTGTCAGGATGCGTAATACAAACATACATGCCTAATTAAAATTTCACACAAACACACGCATACAACAACAACAGCACTATACACACGCATACACACACACACACACAAATATATATATATATTTATATATATACACACACACACACACACACACACACATATATATATATATATATATGTGTGTGTGTGTGTGTGCATGCGTGCGTGTGTGTATGTATGTATGTGTGTGTGTGTTGGAAGCGTCAGTGTGGTTTTATATCGTTTTTGTTATCAAGGCATTTTATTCTATTTATTTAGTCTTATTCATCTGTTCAAGAATTCATTTTATATTTCTCGCCTTATACATATGATACGGCATTTATTTTACTTATTTCGCCTTATTTATCTGCTAAAGCATTGACTTTGCCTTTTTCTATCAGCTGAGGTACTTTATTTATTTCGCCTTATCTATCTGTTGAGGCGTTTATTTTTTTTCTCCTTTTTTTCATCTGTCAAGGCACTTTATTTATTTCGTCTTATTTATCTGCTAAAGCAATCCTCCCCCCCCCTTTTCATCTGCTAAAGCACTTACTTTATTTGCTTCGCCTTATTTATCTGCTAAAGCATTCATTTTGTTTATTTTGCCTTATTTATTTGCTCGGGCATCTATTCTATTTATTTCGCCTTACTTATCCGTTGAAGCATTTTTTTTTTCGATTCATTACAATGGGAAGCGATTTTCTCTCCCCACCATCCATCAGCTTTTAATGCACCTTTGAAAATTTTCATTCAAAAACGAAAATGAATGAAAGCAAAAACAGGAGAAAACATTGAAAAATTGAATTTAGTCTTTGCTAATAGCTGGAAAATTACGTAAGTAATTTAAACTGCTTCAATGAACACAGACGGTCTAAATCTATCAGTAATTCATTCTTTGTTTTTATTAGAAACTGTCAACCAAAACTGTCACAGCACTGTCAATATAGGTTTCTTCTCTCTCTAAGTTGTTCTGTCTGTCTGGCTGACTAGATAAGTATGTGTGCATGTATCACATTTGCAGGCCGCACATATGGAGCTAGGGGGCTGATAGTTTAAACATTCATTCCTTACCATATCTAGAAAAATGTTGTTTTTATAAAATTCTCTTCCAATATTGTTTTTTAGGGAAGGGAGATCAATTTATGACGCAAGCTTATGCTAAATTGGTCACTGATGTTGTGCCCGGCAATGTTCATGCTTGGCTTAAGATTTTTTGAAAAACTTTCATGAGTATGAGAAGTAATTCATTCTTTGATTCCGATTTTTTTAATTGATCACCCTCAACATGATATGCAGCCAAATGACTTTGGTCGCGGGACAGTTTTTATTGAGTGACTAACCAGACCTATTTTATTCAATTTTAATAGTTTTATTTGTTTTTAAAACGGGAACCAATGAAAGAGACTAAGAAAAACTCATCGGTTTCTAACCAGTCCGTAATTACGAAGGTTCATTTGTCTTCGTCTCTTTTCTTCCCTCCATCTTGATGTATGTTCTTTCTCTCTCTTTTTACTTGCCTTTATTTTAGTTGTGAAGGAATTTTTTAAAAAGCTTTCTAACGTTTGAAACCTCATCTGAAGCCAACAACAAACCCGATATTAAATTAGAAAAAAAAAGCCGTGAAGTATGTTTGCTTCGTTAGGCAGTGGAAAAGCAAAAAAATAAGTGGGGGGGGGTTAAGGGACTTGGGAGCAGAAGAAGGAAGAACTAAAAACTCAATTGGGGACAAGTACGAAACAAATGTTTTTAAAAATACTGTTCATTCTAGGTCAGAATAGAGATTGGGGGGGTGAGGCAGTTGGTCCAGTGGTTGAGGAAATGGGGAATGATATTAAGAAAAGGGGATTGCTGTTAAAAAGGGGTAATGTTGAAAAGGGGGGATAATATTCCTTGCAAATGAGAAAAAAATTCCACCCCGCTATTATGAAAATTTTCACATAATTTTGATTTATAATTGTTAAGATATACGTTCCCTCTCGATTTTGACAATCGGGAACGGGCATTTATTTTCTCTTAATGAGAAAAAAAATCTTAATCCCCGATTTGAAACTAAAAAAAATGCCCTTCTCGATGTTGACCACTAAGAGTATAAAACATAACCCCTCTCAATTCTAATCCCCAACGTAGAAAAAAATTATCCAGAATTCTGTTCCCTAAAAGTAAATAAAAAATACTCTGCATTTGGACCTTTACAAGGAAGACAAGAAGTATTCTTCGGTTTTGAACCCTGAAAGTAATTAACATCTTCCCTGCGAGGAAAATCCCTCGGAGTAAAAAGAAAAAAAAACTGACCATCGAATTTTACCCCTAAAAGAGAAAAAAATTCCCTAACCCCTATTAGCGAACAAAATCTTCATCCTCGATGTTAACCACATAAAGTAGAGAACAATGCCTCAGGATTCTGGCCCCTAAAATTAAAAAAGGTTACTTCCCTTCAATTTTGACCCCTAAAAGGAGAGAGAAAAAACTTCCCTGTCCCAATTTTGACTACTAGAAATAAATAAAAATAAAAAATATCAGCCCCATTTTGACACCAGGAAGTGAGAAAAATCCCCACAATTTTGACGTCCTAAAAGTGGACGCGAATCACCCCACAATTTGGACCCCAAAAAGTTGGAAAAAATAATTGATTCAAATTTATCATTATTAGCGATGCCAGATGAATCATTGATGACGCGAGGAATATAATCTGTCTATATCTTTCTCAACCTCTGTCTGAGTCTGTTTGTCTGTCCGTCTCTCATCTCACTTCTCTTAGCTTTTGATTTTTCCTCTTCTTTCCTTCGTTCTCTCTCTTTCACCCTCTTTTTTATCACTCTCCCCTCTTCTTTCTTTCCCTTCTTTTCTCATTCTCTTTGATTTTGACCCTAAAAAGTCAACTCGCCTCAGTCGATTAAAAGAGAAAAAAACAAAAAGATTTCAAAATCTTCCTGTCCTATTTCGACCCCTAGAATAGAAGAGAAAAAATTTCGCTAGATTTCACCCCCGTAAGAGTAAAAAATGAAAGTTACTTTTCGATCCCCATTAAGTGAGAAATAAAAGTTCTCTCCATGTGAACGACATGGCCGCTGATCCCCAAATTTCATGTTTCGAAAATATGTACTTCGACCGTACTACATCAAAACATGCAGTAATGAAAACATTACTATTCAAGGTATCCATGTTAAACCAATAAACAACGTGATGTGAGAGATGGTAAAGAAATGATTTTGCTCCTTTCTGAATAAAGAGCGTCAAATTTTTATCCCTAAAGACTGAGTTGAGAGAAAAGATTGAAAATATTTTATTCCGTCATCAAAAAGTATTTTATCTATTGGTGAATTAACATATAAATAGACCCTCCAGCCTAATTTGACGCCCCCTTGTTTTTTCTTGAGCGGGGGGTTTGGGGGTCAAATCCGTACCCACGTAAAATTTCATGGATTTTTATCAACTAGTTTTCGTGATAAGCGCGTACATAAAGACAGATAGGTAGACAGATAAACGGACTTGTGGCGAATTATAATATGATATCGCCGTCATATTTGACAGCATGGGTGTGCAAGAAAAATAAACTCTAAACTGAAATTAAGATGTGTTGTGTACTACCCCTTGCAGAGTACTGGGTTTAATTTTGGCTGGGTGTTAACAAGTCCGACGTAAGAGTGTTAACACTATGGCACGAAGTCGCGTTTTCGCAAAAGTACGATGCCGAGTCGCGTTTTCACAAAAGAATGACGCAGAAATTACATTTTCTCAAAAGCACGTCATTAAGTCGCGTTTTCGTAAGAGTAGGTCGTTGAGTCAAATTTTTGCAAGAGTACGACCCAAAGTCACGTTTTCATAAGAGTTGGTCACAAAGTTGCATTTTTGTAAGAGTACGAAGTCAAATTTTCACAAGAGTACGAGACAAAGTTGCATTTACACAAGAAGGCGACACAAAGTCGAGTTTTCCCAAGAGCTGATACACAGTCGATTGTCATCATCAGTTCACAGCTCAAGAAAGCTGTGTCCACTTCGATAGGATTTGAAATAGAATCCCTAGCACTGTTTAATGCAGGTTACCAATATCCCATGAAGTTACGGGACTTCTTGGGCTGATTCGAACTGCGAGTAAGGGCTAGTACCCAACAAGATGAAAGATATACTAGTCAAAAGTTAAAAACCGTTGACAATGTTTCATTTCATAAAATCTGCACATCTCATGGATGAATCTTAGATGGCCACGAGAAAAAATCGAAAATCATTTTAAAGTAATTCATCTCCGATATTATCTAAAACTATCTAAAATCATCCATAAAGATATCGAGAATTATAAAAAATGTATTTTTTTATCTAATTTGGGTCCAATTCAACCATAAAGCCCCCAGAAGCACTTTTTCTGAGAAAACAAAAAAAAAGGGAGTTCTCAGATAGTGCCTATTGGTGTGCTCGTGAAATCTTTTACGGCTGTCGACCCAAAAATGAGACCCGGCGGTTCCAGAGAGATACAGACACTCAAAGAGAGACAAATCAGTAGCCCACAGCTGGTTGGTCAACCATTCGTAGGGATACGGTGACTCAGAAATATTACGGATATTCCAGTTTCTTTACACGGGAAAAATTGGTACCTAGACCAACTTTAAAAAGGATTATCTTATTTGATACTCATAAATTTATTAGTTTTTCTCAAAGTATATTTACAAGATTTGGTCTAGGTACCATTTTTTCATTGTATATTGGATATCAATAATTTCTATATGAGATTTCCTTTCGATTCTTTTTCTGGAGGCATGCAATTTATGAAGATCGAATCAACGGCTATTAACAAATGATATCTTTTTTCATGGGCTTTCTCGTGCTATTATTCATTGAGCCTACTCATACACTTCTTCGTACGGTAAAGTACAGGGGAAAAAATTACGTAGACAAATCATTTGGTATTAGTTTGTCTAAAAGTATATTAGTAACGAGTAAATCTACTTTTAGACGAAATAAAATTACCTATAACGAATTAAAGTATTTTTCTGAAGTATGTAGACGTAACACTCCTTTTCATTGAAGTTGATCTGCGTCAAATCAAATTCACAGATAAACTTGAATTTCAATAAAATGATTTTTCTTTTAGAAATGAAACTACTGTATCTATTTCAGTGAGAGAGTCCTTAGTTCCAAATGGTAGGTAGGAGATACTTTTATCAGCGAAATTGTTGTGGAAGAGTCCATTGTCACGGACAGAGAAATGAAAAAAAATCCCTCTGTTCATTAAATGAGTAAATAAGGAATTTTTTTTCAATTTGTTTCAACAAGACAGGTCTGGTCCGTCATTCAGTAGAAACCTTCACGTCAAGTTTCTTCGTCTTTTTTTGAGTAGTGATCTTAAAAAGTCAGACTAAGGGATCGATTTAGCGTGAAATTACATTATAAACCGAAACTCTATTAAAAATCTACATAAGAGGAATTTAAAAACAAAACAAAAACATGTTTTTTTTTCTTGACATGATGAGTAAATGTTGAAGTTTTCAGCTCTCTCGCACCATCAGTGCAGCCTATAGGCGAGATACATACATACATACATACTTACATACACGTGCATAGTCAGCCAGCTACACCGACTGAAAAACGTGAGAAACCTATGCGGACTGTTCTGGTGACAGTGTCGGTTGAGGGTATCTGAGAATAGCTAAAGACATTAAAAAAAAGTCATTTACATAAAAATGAGACACTTTTCTCTCGAAGTTCTCTTGAGAAGAAGAAAACAACAACACTAACCTTCAATATTGATTAGTTGTTGTTGTTGTTGTTCGTTATCTTCTTCTTCTTCTTCTTCTTCTGCTTCTTCTTCTTCTTCTTCTTCTTCTTCTTCTTCTTCTTCTTCTTTGTTTTCTCAATTTCTTTTTTTTACTTTTTTTTAAAGATTCTTCCTAATCAAATCACCGTAGCCCTACAAATGGTCCACCCTGTCAACCAGCCAATTGGGCTACAGATTCTTTTCTCTTTGATCATCTGGGTATCTTTCTGTCTTCGTGAGCGCACCTGCGTGCACATGTGTATGTCTGGGGTACTCCTACCCACAATTTTGAGACGACAACCCTGAACATTTACACAAGTACATCTCTAAGCACTAAAAAAGTTTTTATTTAAAATGCTTCTTCGGGGAAAGATCTATTTTTTCAAAGATTATTTTCTTGTGATTAGATCTACACTTGCAGGCAATTCATTTTTGCAAGGTACAGATATATTCTTCAATTTTGTTTTCATCTTTCTCGTTCCTCTTGTTTTCATTCTTCTCTATCTCATTTTTTTTCTTCTTCTCATTCTTTTTCTTCTTCTTCTTCTTATTCTTTTTCTTCTTGTTCTTCTCGTTTTTCTTGATCTTCTCGTTTTTTTTCTTCTTTGTTCTCGTTCTTTTTTTTTTGTTCTTCTTCTCATTCTCATTCTTCTCTTCCTTGTTTGTTTCGTTCTTCTACTTTCTTCCTGTCCTGGTTGTTGTTGATGATGATGATGATGATGATGATGATGATGTTGTTGTTGTTGTTGTTGTTGTTGTTGTTCTTCTTCTTCTTCTTCTTCTTCTTCTTCTTCTTCTTCTTCTTCTTCTTCTTCTTCTTCTTCTTCTTCTTCTTCTTCTTCATTATTACCATCAACAAACATTTTCTCTGTCTTTATCTCCCTTATAGGCCCCTCTCTTCTTTTTCACACAAGCCGACTGACACTCCAATATATACATATATATATGTGAGTGTGTGTGTATATATATATATATATATATATATATATATATATATATATATATATATATATATATATATATATATATAACTGTGTGTGCGTTTGCATAAATGAGTGACTGATTGTGAATAGTATAAATAAAGTCGAATGACTAAAGCACACACCTGGGATTTGCTTTGCAAACAGGTGTTAATGAATTGTGAACGCATGTAGATAATCCCAGAGATGCCAGGAACTGTCAATTTCTGATTTCTGAAATACATTAAGGTCCCTTGGTACTCAGTCACCGAATTCCAAGAGTAAAGAAAACTTGTGTGGGTCCTGCAGGAATAAATGTTAAAAAAAACAAAAACAAGAACTATAAGTTCAATGATTGATCCACCGTCCATGGTACTAGTTACAGAAGGGGGAGGAGCAAGTAGTCTTTTTTTGAGTCATTTGATTCTCATAATTATAAAATATTACTTTATGTAAATATCCTGCAAGTACTTTTTTTGCATCGTAAATGATCATTTGGGGCGTTTTTTTTTCAGCGATTAGGGGCTTCTTTTATACAAAAATTCTCTTATGACATTGAGTCAATTGATTCTCATAATTGTGAAATATTACGTTAAGTAAATATTCTGCAAGTATTCTTTAAAAGTCGTTAATGGAAATTTTAGGAGTTTTTTTTCCAGCCTCTGGGGTCTTTTTTTTTTTTTAAATACGAAAATTCATTTATGACATTGAGGCAATTGATTCCCATAATTACAAAATACTACGTTTTGTAAATATCCTACCAGTACTTTTTTAAAGTCTTAAATGGCCATTTAGAGCGGGGTTTTTTTTCAGCCTTTGGGGCCTTTTTCAATACAAAATTTTTATTATGACATTAGCAGCTAATAAAAAAGATGATCGCAATAGTGTTATTTTAATGTCATCACACTTCTTCCCTCCTATTTCTGTTGTTCATCATAATTCGAATCGATCAACAGAGAGAGACAAATTGACTAACCGAACTAACAAACAAAAACCGTCTAAATGAGATGTGTAGATGTATCTAACAACGATTACACTGTCGTGGCTGTGACTAGATGAGGGTCTTCTGGAATATTCTGATAAGATCGGGTGTGCCGGCCCCCTTACGTACCTTGAATCTTTCGCAGGTGCGAGCAAAGCTATCTCAGGTCAGGGGGAGAATGTAGACCCTGTTTTCAAACTGCTTTATTACTATTTTTGTAATCATTGCTAAACAAATATGATTTTTATGTTAGGGTATACGTATTACTTGTTAATTGTTAATACATAGTGTATTTACAATGTATACAATGATGAAAGAACTTTATATCATTCACTCAAAATGAAATATAAATACCTGTACCTTGCGTAAATGAATCACCATCGCCCACGCATGTACCAGAACTAATCATCTTGAAAAAAATATCTACAATTATCAACAAAAAAAATCCTAAAATTTGGGCATTGCTAGTAAGAAATGACCATAGAAAGTCCCTAAAGCACTTAGAATCCCCCATCCTGACAAAAAAAAAAAAAAAAAATATTAGATGGTATCTAGTTGTGTACTTGTGAAAAATTTCTCTGTCGCAGCCCCTAATATGAGACCAAGGGCGCCCGGAGACACATGCACACAAATTGAAGCGTAGACGAGCAAAGAGAGAAGAATGTGAAGCTCACTTGGCTAGTAGACTGGGTAGGTGATTTGTGGGGCTACTATGAATCAATTGGGGGGATGCGCTTGGTTGGTAAAAACATTGGTATTTTGGATAATTCACGACCAACTAAACCCAGCACATCTGAATTGTGAACAGGATATACGTGTAAAACCAATAACAAATTTCGTACAGGACGAAATTAAGAATGATAAGCTTGGCTGCGCTAAGGTCAAATTTCTTTGCTTCATTCAATTCTAAAAGCTAAACAAAACAGAATTCATTTCTTCGAACAATGTTATTCCAAAACTACGTATCATTTTTCAACTCCTTCATTAGTAAGAAATTGAATGTATACAAAAAATATAACAACTTCTCACTTTGAAACAACCAAGGTACTAAAAGGAACTCAGTTTTAAAATTGATAATCTTTCTTCTTGAATCTATATGAGCAGACTTTTATATACGGCGAACATCAACCCCGTACAATGGTCAGTTGTCGAGTTATCCCGTCGCATACACACGCGTGTACCCACAGAGATTTCTCTAAATATAGTTGGATGTCATCATCATCAGTCTTTGGACATAGATCTTCCCCAGGATTCGACACAATTCTCTATCATAGGCGTCGCAGAGCCAGTAATTTCTGCGTTTGTCAAGTTCATCTCTCCATTTTGCATTCTGTCGGATCGGTTTCGCATGTTATCTATGGGAATCTATATTGCGAGTCGTGATGTCCATCGGTTGTCTTCCATTCTTGCAACATGGCCTACCCATTGCCATTTGAGTTTCTATGATGTCTCAGACTATCGTTTTCTTCCTGATATACTGTGCTGTCTTGAGATCTCTCCATCTATTTTATGTGAAAAAAAAGCCAGATTCAATTTGTACATCAAATTTTAAAGTAGGGTCAAGTTTGATAAAATCATAAATGAAAAGAAAATATAAAAATGAATTGGTTTATCTATGTAGAAAGTTGAATCAAGAAGAAGCTTGACTCTGCACAAGAGTCAAACTCCTGTGCTTCATTCAAATCTTAAAAGTGAACAGAATTCATTTCCCCATTCAATATTATTCAAAAACTACCTTTATTAATTGTTCCTGTAAATGGGATTTGTTAACTATAGCAGAACAAGTAAACCTGAGTTTTGCTTTAGAAGTTGGGGTGAATTCGTCATCAGTTTTTGCGTACGTCACTGTGTCACTATTATTTGTGTATGACGTCACTCTTTTTTCTTCTAACCATCGTCATTTGTCGTTGTTACTTGGGAAAATAAAGTCTAAACCAAATAGTAAGTGTTTGACAAAAGAAAGAAAAGGCTTACTCTACCTAATCTGTCACTAGCGTCGAAAGCAAGAAAGAAAAGAAAGGCCCACTCAGCCTAATGATTAATCCACCACTGACCAAGAAACAACGAAAAAGTGTTTTGCTCCCTAGTTAGATTCGATCACAAAATCTATTGATGTCTTACAGAACCCCTTAGATCACTGCCCAACGGAAACACTACTGAAAATTTGAATTTATTTACTTGTTTATCAATTTTTTCATAAATAACGCAGTCGGACGATTAAGTCAAAATCACGGCCAAATATCTACTGCCTTTTTAAAATTCTTGGGTTTTCATATTGTTTAATGGTTGTATAGTAATATTATTCGATTTAATGACATGTTTAGTATCCAAATAATTTCCACCTTGGAGAAAAATGAATAGTGTATGTATATACTTATTATTTTATGAAAATATTATCTTTCATAACAGAAATTCACTGTTTACAAAGAAAAAAATACCAGGGACTCAGAAACGTGAGTTGACACTTGATGTCACTTTTCCACTCTCTCTGTTATTCATGTTTGAAATTCACACATCTTCAATCAGATATGTGACTAATTGCGATGGTGAAGTCAACTCAAAGAGTTTGAAACTCGAAGAGTTTGACAATAATTTACGCCTGGAATCGAGTTACTTATTGGAAAGAGCTACACTCACCCATCTCATTAAAATGTAACATCAAATTAAATGAAATTACTTACAATTACTAAATGCTTATTGTCTTTTCTGTGATATCCATACAGTTCACTCCAAGTTCTTCATAACAGGTTCGCAAACGCAGCCGAGTTGGATAAACAGATTCACTGAAAGAGAAGGTCCAAGAAAGACGGATTTAATATAATAGAACTCTTTGGGAGCCATTTCTTGATATTGGTGGAAGGTTCCAAGTAAACCAGAGGCCAAAGAGGGAATATCTGGTAAAGAACATTGATGCTGTAAACAGATTAATACAAATAATTTCTAAATACAGAATGAACGTAAATTTACTCTATTGTTTTTTCTACTTCTTAACACATCACTTCATTCTTTCGTTAACAAAGCTCTCATCAAAACTGTCGACTCAAGTTTCTTTCAGTTTCTAGGTTAGTCTGTCTGTCCGTCTGTCTGTCTCACAGGCTATGTATGTATGCATATGTCACACTTACAGGCTGCACCAGTAGAGCTAGAGGGCTGGAAATTGAAACATTCACTTGTCAGGAAAAAAACGTCATTTTCAATGAAAGTTAGTGTCCAGCAGCAGTCTAAGTTTTACTCAAAACGATACGTACTTTTTCCAGTGATCACAGTCCAACAAAAGGTGAGAGCAGTAACTTTTTCATTGATCACCTTTTTTGCCCCATTGTTTCATCGAACCCCCCCCCCCACACACACACACACACACGACATGGTGTCAGAGGACGTTGGTTACGAGACAGTTTCTATTGAGTGACTAACCAAACCTACGTTGTATACATTGTGAATAAAATTGCTGGCCATTCACATCTCTCTCATTCCAGTCTTTTATTCCTTTCTGTTACATGTAAATAAACCGTATACACTACCCGTACATAAATCATTGTATTTAGTACTGGTTATATAAGTACTCAAAGAGCAGTTTGAAATGGGGCTTACATCACCCCCCCCCGGCCAGGGCCTATAACCAGCCTCGTGCGATTTGCTGTTGTTGCTTTTTTTTATTTCCTCATTTAAACCAATATTCGAAAATAGAACAGAGACAAAACTTGGTTTGTTGACATTTTGGACAGAAGTTCTTTCTCTCTTAATCAACTTAAAAATTGTTTTTACTATTTTATTTTATTTTCTGACGTCTCAAAATGGCTTCCTCCCCTCAAGCCCTTGAAAAGGAAAATAGTATTTATTTACCTATCAGAAACCGTCAACCAAAACTGTCTCCAAAACAGCCAACATAGGTTTTGAAGTTGGTCCCGATGGATGGATGGATGGTAATGTATGTATGTATATATGTATCACACGTACAGACTGCACTGATGGAGCTAGAGGGATAAATCTCTCTACGTGTACTCCTTATTAAGTCTAAAAAAACCGGTTTTGTTGTTTTTTTTCAAATTCCCCTAAATAAGTTTCTCGAGTGGGATTGATTCGCAATGTAAATTTTTGCTAAATAATTCATTGATCACCAATTTTTGAAAAAATTTTATTGTTCACCCCAAACACAGTATGCTGCCAAAAACACTGTTCATGTGACGGTTTCTACTGGGAGACTAACCAGGCTTGTTTATTTATTTATCTATTTATTTAATTTATTTAATTATTTGTCATTCTCGTCTGTTTTGACTCTTCTGTTGAGGGAAGTGTGTTTACGTAGTTGGTGTCAGGAGTTGTGACGTTATTTGAAGATGTTGTGACTTTTGATGTGTCAGTGTAGACGGCAGATCTTATTTCAGCCATTTTACACCGGCAAAATCTGCCAGGACGAAATTATGGGTTGGACATAGAAGGATGAGAGAAGGAAAAACCACGAGAATGGCATTAAGGATGGTAAGAGTTTGAAAGAAGAGGGGAGAGAAACAAGAAGACCTAAAGAAGGAAGAAACAAGAAACCATGTTCGATGATGGGTCCACCATCCTCACGTCCATATTCCAAAAAGATTCTTAACAAACTTGTTGTCACCTTTCTAGTTGTGGAAGTAATAACTGGAGAAAATTTGGAAGAGAAAAGAGAGGATGGTTCATCCGAAGGTCTACACCAAGTTTCAAATCAATCCAACTTGATATAATTTAGAAAATTGATATTTAATGTTACTAGTTGTGGTATTAGTATCAAAAGTAATTTGCTAGCAAAAAAATGTAGTGGTGTGTTAAGAAACAGAAAAAACAATGGAGTAAATTTACGTTCATTCTGTATTTAGAAATTATTTGTATTGATCTGTTTACAGCATCAATTTTCTTGACCAGATATTCCCTCTTTGGCCTCTGATTTACTTGTAAGGAACCTTCCACCAAGCAAGATCAATATCAAGTGACGGACTCCCAAAGAGCTCTATTATATTGAATCCATTTTTCTCAGACCTTCTCTAACAGCGATAGACAGAGAAAGAGAAACATGAGAATGGTTCACCTGTGGACCTTGAACAAGTTTCATATCAATCCAACATGTCACAACTCAGAAAATCGTTTTTAGTCTTAACAAGTTGTGGTAGCAGCAGGAGGAGGAGGTGGAGGGAGAGATAAAGAAAGATGAGAATGGTTTACCCGAAGGTGAGGACCAAGTCTCACAGCATTCCACGTGACACAGATTAGAAAATTGATACTTAGTATTACTAGTTGTGATACTTGTAACAGAGTGGAAATAGAGGTAGGGGATGGTTCATGCGAAGGTCTGGACCAAGTTTCACATCAATCCAAAATGATAGGGCTAAGAACATTGTAAACAAGTATTACTTGTTGTGGTAAGACTAGCAGGAGGAAGTGGTGGAGTAAAAGGAGTCGGACGAGGATGATGAGGATGGTTCATCGGAAGGTCTTGAATTAGTTCCAAATCAATCCTACCTGACACGGCTTAGAACATATTTGGGATCCACCAACTGAACAACCGAAAAGTGTCTTATAGTGATGCATGTCACATGTAAAAATAAGAGGAAAAGCAAAGTGAACGCTTAGCCTTACAGTAGTCGTTAGCTAGATAGCTTCGGAGACTATTACTTGTGCCTCACTCTTGCAGCCTTGTGTCAGACTAAGGTATGTTTCAAAATAGTTTTATCAATTTTGACAATTTTTTTCTTACCTCCATCTTCATCCTTATTTGTTTTACATCACTATAAGTCACTTTGCCAGTCCCCAGTTAACTGACGTCATTTATTCTTTATTAAAATCAATTTTCCTGATAAAAAAAGTACTTGCAGTTTCCCTTTGAGAAGTACATCATTTTTTGTCATCAAAGAACAATGATTTATTTTTTTGATATCACTTATCATGGTAGGTATGAAATTACGTCATCAGTGTTCACAAGCATGGGATCTTTGATTAAAATAGTTTTTTTTAAGATATGATTTATATTATTTATAGTTTTCCTTCTAGCAGCCACCCTTACCTTCGGTTTCTCTTTCAGTGGTCCCTCCTTTATCCGCAGTTTCCTTTTCAGTTATCACCCCTTATCCGCGGCAACGATTTCCGGGGTACGTGGATACACCATTAGAATTCCGTTCTTGTCATCACAACTTTCAACTTAGGCTGTAATTTTTCCTGTAACGAATAAAGAGCACAGAAATAACATTTAACTTTCAGTGAGAATGAATTTGTCTTCACTTTGGTTAAGATTCACCTGATAGCAAATGATCTGAACTCATTCAAACCTGTTTTTTTTGTTTTTTTTCATTTTCGAAGGGTCACAATGCAAATACATAATGGGTGGAATTGAGCATTCTAATTTTTGTAAGAAACCCTGGGAAGTTATAAGCTATTTTAGAGGTTAAAAATATGGATCTTATTCTTGGCGAATATAATGGTCATGTGACCACATTGTGTGTTCCAAAATGGCCGCCATTTTCAAAATGACTGCCATATTTAAAATGGCTTCCATATTTAAAATGGCCGCAAAATTCACAATACACCTAATGGGCTCCCTGCGTGAATGAATTAACTGAGTACAAACACTGAAAAGTTGTTTCTTTTTGCAGACTAATGATATAAGCATTAAGCAGAAACTGTCCAAGGAAATAAAAGTATTACATTCTATGAGACTTTGAAGATCAACTGAACAAAGTCATTGTTAACAAAGGAAAGTACATGTCACATAGTGGATTCAGTTGATCGTGAAAATGAAAAAAAATATAAAAATAAAAAATGTCTTTTTGTATAGATGAATTTATTTATCATAAAAAAAACTTTTGCAAATTCGTAACATAGATAAATAAGTATTCCTTGTAAATTTAGATCAGTCGGTGAGAGAGCCGCTTACCTATCGATTGGTCGTGATTTCAAATCACGGCTGGGAAATTCTAATCTCATAAATCGGTTTGGTTAACTTGACGAGACAGAGAACATTGAAGAGTTTACTCCCATAGAATAAGTGAGGATTGTTCTAGTTGTTCTTAGGAACCGTAACCCCAAACGGTCAAAATAAGTTTCTTTAGTTTTCAAGTCAGTCTGGTTGGCTATGTATGTATTTACGGATGAATTACGCGTACAAGACGAACCAGTGGAGCTAAAGAGCTAAAAAGCTCAACATTTACCCCTAAATAGGTTTTTAGTTGGGTGTTTAGTTTGCAATGTAAGTTTTTGATAAATAGGCCCGATATCTTCGAAAATACTGAATGGATTTTATTGAAATTTTGTGGAAGGGTGGGCAGTTAGGTACGGGAGGGGTGCTGAAAAGTTCGGGCAGATCCAGGAATAAATTTTGATTGGGAGATATTTTTTGTTTTTTTTCCGATTATATTTGTTTATTCGCTATAAAGACTGTCCACACGATATCTCAAGAAGTTCTCGATGAACTTTTATGCTATTCAGCAGAGGCATGGACAATAAAATACGGAAGAACTGATTAAATTTTAGAGTAGATCTACGCACAACTACGTCCCCCACGTTGTAATTATATGTCCAAATTATACGATATCGCCAAAACCTCATGACTGTTCACACAATATCGCCGAAGGTTTTCCGTGAATTTCAATGATACTCTGTGGAAGTGTGGACAACAGGCGATGAAAAAATTGATTACATTTTGGGGCGGATCCATGCTCAATTACTTCCCCCGAAACAGATTTTTCTAAGACTACGCAAGCTCTTATTCTTACTACTGGATGAAGTATTGTAACATTATTACTGATTCTGCTTAGTTTTTATTTTCACCCTAAGTTCGATTTGTTTTTAATGACAACTTCAACCTGGGCTGCAATTCCATGACAATGATTAAACAGTATAATAGGAAATAAAGAGTTAGACCTGCGTGAGAATCGAACTCACAATATCTAGCCAGACCGTTTTTGAACATTCGGCCACGAAGACTTTATTGTCAAACGGAAGCTGATTTTACACCAAAAGCTGATTTTACACCAAAGACTCCTTATAACTATATTCGAAGCTTGTTGATGTTTACATTTGAGACCTAATCGTCTTTTAATACAACAACATTTTCATACACCCAAAAATGAATAAATAAATTATCAAATACACACTCACACACACACACACACACACACACACATATATATATATATATGTGTATATATATATATGTATATATATATATGTATATATATATATATATATATATATATATATATATATATATATATATATATATATATATATATATAGTACAGTTGACTTGATTATTGAGAAAAAAAACCCAAACCTCTAAGGTCTTATATTTCACATTAAAAATGACATGGTTGTGACATTTTCACTAACAGCATGAATTCTTCTCAAAATTCAAGAGTTGTCTTCAATAAAAGTTCAAGATATGACATATGATGTCTAAATAATGATAATTTGAAACCTACCTCCTCAAGAGACTGTCGATAATTCTGTTTCCACAATGTTTCATTGCCCCATGAACCAGCAGGACTGAATCACACATCCTTTTGACCTGGGAACCATCAAAAGCTTTCTTCAGCAAGTTTTCTACCAAGTGTCTTCTGTTGGACTTGAAGACATCGCTTAGTAGTAAGAGATGTAGGTCTATATTGAATTCGGGAGAGATAAATAGAAACGAACTCAGATATAGATACAGAATTTGGTACAAATAGATAGATAGATAGATAGATAGATAGATAGATAGATTGATTGATTGATTGATTGATTGATTGATATAAATGCATACATAGCAACATAATTTGTTATAGATAGATATGAATAAATAGTTTCAGAATTTGTTTTAGATAGATATGAACACATAAGTACAGAATTAGTTACAAATGGATAGATATGAATACTTAGGTGCAGACTTTGTTATAGAGAGATATATAGATATAAACACGTAGCTCCAGAATTTGTTATAGATTGACAGGTATGGACACATGGCTACAGAATTTGTTTTAGATAGATATGAACACATAGTTACTGACTTTGTTATAGATATACATGAACACATAGCTATAGAATCTTTTTTATAGATAGATAGTTATGATCTCATAACTACAAAATGTTCTTATAGATGTATAGTTATGAACACATTGCTACAGAATTTATCATAGAAATATATGAACACAAGGCTACAGAATTTGGTGTTGGTAGATAGATAGAAAATATTGCTACTTATGAATACATACATAACTACTGGGTTGGGTATAGATAAATTGATGAATGGACACAGAAAGAGAGAATGATTGAGTTAAGTTGAGATAAATATTCTTTTGTCTTGAGAGCCACGAAGGCTAGATTATTTGGTTGATTTTTTTGGACCTATAGATCGCCCAATATGCACCTATACATAATTGGGTATAGACAAATAGATAGACACAAGCAGAGAGATAGCTATAAAGAATCAAATATAGAGAGAAATATAGATAGATATGAGTAAAGAATGTTAAGCAGATATAGATATGAGGATAAATATGAACTATATAGACTAAAGTAGAGATAAAAAGACATATATGAATAGAGATAGCCACATGGTTTGGTACTGAAAGACTGAAATTTAAACTAAGTGAGTGAATGAGTTGGAGATAGAAAACCTTTTGAACTAAGAGTCATCAGGAGGATTTTTTTTCTACGAATTTTACACGGAATGTGTTTGGTGAAACTTGGGGGAATAGCTTGGTGTTGAGAGTAAGTACTGTAATAAATTGAATAGTTCAATGAAAGAGTCACAGTATCCAGATTTCAGCAGACTGAAAATGATGGTCGGATAGATCATTTGATTGAAGGGATATAAACAAAGAAGGACATTGATGGAGAAATATTGCGAGATCGTAAGAAGTTTTGGGATAAACGCACACACACACACACACACGCACACACACACACACACACACATATATATATATATATATATATATATATATATATATAAGTGACATGAAAAACGAGTGAAGTTGTTAAACTTATTGATCCCTCATTATCAAATAGGTTTTCGGGGTAACTTATGTAAATAAGCCCTGTGTTTCAAAATATTGAATGATGTGTTGTATAAAATGAAACCCATGTACAATACATTATGATAATTCCCTACGTAAATTGATAAACTACATGTAATATGTGTTTTTTTTTTCAAATCCCCGAAACAGCCACATGGTAAACAACTGATGATCCCAACAAGAAAAATTCACACACAGTATCATGATATCAAATTCTGTGTGAAACATTTAAAAAAACCCAAACACTTGACAAAATAACGTAAATTACATCAACAGATATTGGGAAATGAATTTAGAGTTTGAACCTGTAAAGGTTTCTAGACTTTATATATAGATATAAGTTTTATCTAAAGTTATCCAAAAAAAATAAATCTTTTATCTAAAATCATCTAAAAAAATCAGCATAAGATTTGGGCATTGTTATTCCAAAAAAAGCAAATTTTCAAAGAGCAAAAAGAAAAGAGTTTTTTTGATGATGCCTAGTGGTGTACTCATGCCAATCTCAAATGTTGCAGTACATGCATACGGACAAAGACGGAGACAAGTAACTAAAGAAGAATCTATAGCCTATTTGGCCGGCTGGTCGGACCGTCTGTTGGGCTATAGAGATTCAAAAGATAGATGGATAGAAATCAGATCATCATTATCCGGGTGAGTATGAACACAGACCCCACACTATTATTAATCATTTGCAAATCACCTGGAGGTCTTTGCATTATACTATCGCAGGAGTACCTTAATTCAATTAAAATGTGTGTGTGTATTTAAGTGCACGTGTGTTTGTACAGCAAGATCCAGGTCTATAATTACCTATAGCACACATTAAGGTCGAATTTTGCAGAAAGAAAATTTTTATGGGGAAAACAAGTCTTCCGAAAAATACTTTTTCATCAAGGATTTCCGAAAAAACCTATTGAAGTTAGATCTATTAAATCAAACTATATGAACATTTTGAATCAGCATCATCCAGGATGTTTTCTTTTATCATTTATTTGAAGTTACGCACATTCGAGGAGGGGGTGGTTCATACTATTTTGTAAATTTCTTTCACCGTTATGACAGTTCAATAGCCGAGTTGTCAGAACCTCATGAAAATAGAAATGGATAACCGAGTTCAAACCCCGGCAAGAGAAGTAATTTTCTTTTTCCTTTTTATTTTATTTTCTTTCAAACTATTTGACCTTTGAACCTCGGAGATTTGTCAGTTTTGATAAAAATAATTTATTTCAGATTTTAGCGTGGGATTCAATTTACAATGTAGTTATTATGCATAACTGGACCCTCACTCTAGGTTTTCTCGAATTAACAGCTCACAATTTGCCTATAACACACATTTATGATAGAATATCTCAGAAATAAGTTTGTTGATTTCTATGCAGTCTACGTTCGTGCTCTCAGAAAACAAGTTTGTCAAAAATATTTTCTTTCTGCGTTTTTTTTTTTAAACCAAAATTTCCTCAAAAACTTTTAAAGTTAGATCAATCAAATCATTTTTTGAATTAACATCATCTGGGGAGTTCTTTTCATTATCTATTTGAACGTAATCATATGAGAAGGGGTTCAATGATCTGAAAAAAAATTTGTGACAGTCATTCGTCGTTTCAAAGTCAAGCGGTGCGATCGCCGAGTGGTTAAATCCTCGGAAAATAGGCGTATCCGAAATCACGCAAAATACAATTTGCCAGCAGAAGTAATTAAGGTAGAATTTTATAAAACCACATTCGGCATTTTATGGGATCTCCATTGGTGCCTCCAGAAAACAAGTGCATACTTCTGTTATTTTAAGAAAAATCTTCTTTGGCTGTAATTTAAAGCCTCTAAGGCATGAGGGTTTAGTAGGCTAGTGTGTAAAGTGTCAAACAATAGAATAGGACTTTTTATTTTGCCTATCAGTGGTCAGGTAGTTTGTAATGCGCCTTTATTATATAGAGAACTAAATTTTGATTTTCTTCAAATTTCACTGGCCTTTTTGGGTCTGTCTTGTAATGAGTGCTGACACCAACGGAGATGTACCACAGAGGAAGAACCAAGACGTATCCAAAATCATAAGATCACAATTTACTTACAACACACATAACAAGATCAAATTTTATCAAAAATGAATCGTCGATTTCAGGGGAAGGTCGTTTTTCACGTTCACAAAATAAACCCTAATTTTAGCGCTACAGAAATCTGTGAGAGCAACATTACATCAGTGTTTAGAAACGCAATTCAGACTCATTGGAGAAGATTTGACTTTTTTTCAGCTTCATGTGCTTTTATTAGACCTTTAAATTTACTGGAAATATGTCAGTTTTGAGAAAAGATACATTTGAATGTTTTGTATAAGTGGGCTCTTATTTTACAATGTATCTATGAGGCTGAACTTCTGTCTGGGTTGAGATTTCAAATCACGAAATGTTAATTTTTGATATTGATTTGGTTTAACATGACATGATAGACAAGCTGCGGAAATTTAGTCCCCTGAAATAGGTGAGGATTATTCTTGTTATGGGGGAGAAGATAAAGTCGACTCTAATTTTGACTGGAGTTTCATAATATATATAACATGCCTGACTGCCGCAGGGTGAAGCTCCACTTCAATTCCTATAACTTTTTCCAAAATAAATGTGTCCATTCATTAGAGTGCAATAAGCCCGTGTCTATTCGTCGGATACATTCTGAGAGACTTGCCGATTTAGCTCAGTCGGTAAAATACTAGCCTACCAATTATTTGGTCATGATTTCAAATAACGGTATGCAATTCTTAATTCTTTTACTTGCACCACTTATTTTGGTGAGGATTCTTCTTGCTGTTCTTGTTGCGATAAAAAAATAAGTCATCTCCTCCTGAATTGGACAGGAGTTTGACAATTTGGCAACAGGTTCAACAGAGCGAGAGAGAGAGAGAAAGAGAGAGAGAGAGGGTCAGAAAGAGGGAAGGAGAGAGAGGCGAAAGAAACAGAACTTCGAGGTAGCAACAAAGAAAAGTTTATCGGTGAAAAAAATTCTTTAAATTTTTTTTCTGAACTTAAAATGTGTTTTTCTCCGCGAGTGTCAAGAGAGAGGAGATCTTCAATTAAAGTCAACCAACATAAAACTTGATGTCACCTCGTGTTTTAATGTCAGTAATTATAGTTATCCATCTCAGATCACCAGAGGTGCTCTCATCCATAATAACCGAGTCACGTCGTCAAGTCAGAGAATATGTTGTGAGTAGCAGGTTCACCATAAGAAAGACAACAACCCAAACTCATACATTTCAACCGTCTCTTGCCACCTTTACCAATGGCGGATGTTGCGTTGTATTGTTCTATGGATGCACAAAAAAGTAAAAATATCAAAGTGTCTGTAAAAAATCAATCGACAGTCGAAGCCCTTCTTTTTTTTAATCATCAGTGGATAATAGTGTCCAATCCAAATAGTTTTTCATTCACCAATTCTCTCTATCTGTTGTTTGTAACATCGACTAAGCGAGAGAATGAAACTTTACAATTTGCAATCGGGACCACTTTCCCTATGTAGTGCAAGAAATACTCTCAATGTTCTTTACATATTATATGAAGTAAAACGTTTTGTGTGTATGTTTTTTTGTGTGTGTGTTTTCCATAGCTCACAGAACACCCAAGTCTCTCCGTTTGAACGTCTCTCTATTTGTTATTCTTTCCGCTTGACTCACCAAGAGTAATCGATGATTTTCAATGAAGTTTTGTGGAGGGGGTGGGGCTGGGCTATGGTTTCAATTGACGGTAGATTCAGGATTTCTTTTTGATTGAGATCCATTTTCTGGACTCTCTTATTCCCGACTCCCCATTTCCCGCATGTCGATTGGTCGACTTGTCTTTTCGGTGACTCATCACTCCAACGACTCTTTTTCGTCAATATTGTGCGGCTGAACCATATAATTATCCATTCATCCTAATCCAAATACCTGAATCAAAATGAAAATAAAGTTCATTTTATTATAGATACTCAATTAATAAACGGTCATGCACATATATATGAAATGATTTTCATTTAGTTTTTAGTGGCAATAGCATTGGTAACGCTATTCGCTTCCCGAGTGTGTTCTTGTTTCATGTATATATATACGCATGTGTGTATTATGTATATATACATTATATGTATACTTATATTATACATTGTATATCGTGTGTTAGAATCTCTCTCTCTCTCTCTCTCTATATATATATATATATATATATATAAATATATATATATGTATATATTATGTATATCTTGAACTTATCACCCCACCATCTATGCTATCCCCAACCTTGCCACACAATCCAATACTTAACCACTACCTCCCAACCTTGATACCCTATGGTCTCTGCAAGACTCACTACTGCCACTACTATCACATCTTGCCACAGACAAGCACAGACTTCATCACAGACTG
The DNA here is from genome assembly GCA_963457665.1 of Thysanoteuthis rhombus. Taxonomy (NCBI): domain Eukaryota; kingdom Metazoa; phylum Mollusca; class Cephalopoda; order Oegopsida; family Thysanoteuthidae; genus Thysanoteuthis; species Thysanoteuthis major. The sequence continues at coordinate 5,330,609 of OY735204.1, read as the reverse complement.
AACTAAGTCCCACACATCAGGATGACCCTAATGAGAATTGATTCCAATTTTTGTTCCCGAAGCAAAGCATCTGATGGTAAATTCATTTTGTACGGAAAACTTTTAATCACTGAAAGGTACACACTCACACACACACACACACACACACACACACACACACACACAGACGCTACTGAAGAAGGGTATACACTCCCCGGAACATCTTTCGTGCACCGATTAATTCCTTTATGGATTAACCAATTGATAAACAAAGTTTCCGTACACTCGGTCTCACTTCGTATTGTTCACATTACATAATATCTATCTCTCTCTATATATATATATATGATATAAATATATGTACACAAATATTACATGTATATTATATATTATATATATTATAAGTATATATACATATATATATATATATATATATGTATATATGTGATATATATATATATATATATATGTATATATGTGATATATATATATATATATATATATATATATATATATATATATATATATATATATATATATTATGTATAATATATCTATATATGACGTCTCATAAGTTACGTTATAACACGCAAACGCTATAATGCATACTTCTTTTTAACTGCATCATTATGTATATATACAACACAGAATATCAAAAAGAACATTTTGTTAGTTGCCGGGGATGTTCTAACATATTTAGAGAATGATAACTGAATCCAAAAAAGATATTAGTCTTGCAGAACTGGTTCTAGTTTCTGAGATAATGGATACCCTTCAAATGATGATTCTACCCAAGAACAAAACTACCAAGGAATTTCACTCGACTATGGCTCTGAAGGCTTGAGCGTGCTGAATTCTCAAATCTGGGGGAATCTATTATCCAAAAGAATAGAGGTAATCTGGCAAAACTGATGCCATATTTGGAATCGCCACCGGAAGTTACCCTCTTAATCCTTCTCATATGATAAGATTAGAGTTGATCAATGTTATCATTATAGTAAATCAAAATAAACGTTCTAGTGAAATAGCTTCGTTCTGATAGTAAGACTTGTTCTAATTCCTGACCTTAGACACTCTTTTTCTTCTAGATTTTCACCACCATATAAGTAGACTGAGTGCTGAGACTTGCTCAAGCAAGAAACCCGGTCTGAAGGAATCAATGTATATTAGTAAGGACACCTAACCTCAGAAATTCAGACAGGCTGGAAGGTTCCCCGGCTGAAAGGCGACGACAGCAACAAAGACGACTTGACAGATCTTGAACAATGATAAATTCGAGCTTTCCCTTGTGTTTTAGGAATTTTACTCGTCTATTGTTTCCTTTCCCGTTTCAAAATGGGCACTGCTCCAGGTACAGGTTTAGTGTTCTTAGGGATAGGATTCGTTTGCTTCTAAGACTTTAAATTGGCCATTAGCGCCTGACAATATACAGCCCAGTGGTGGCCATTTTGAAACGAGATCACAATTGCCCAATGTATAATAGTAAATTCAGGCTCATCTTCTCATCGAGTTTTCCCGTTTCAAAATGGCCACCGCTCCAGGAGCAAAGTTAGTATTTTTTAACGTTTTTTAGCGTGTTTATAGGGTTAGTATTTTTGGACAAGTATTTTTAGGCTCAGTATGTGGGGGGGGGTGCTAGGTTTCGGGTTGGAGTCATTGTCATATGCTTCTTTGACTTTAAATTTAGCGCCTGTCACTCTACAGCTAGAGCGGTTGGCATTTTGAAACGGGAAGGGTCACGATTACCCTTAACAGTTATAAATAAGATTATGAGAAATGTCTTCATTTTTTGCTGTTTCTTTAATCAACCAGAAAACATACCAAAAAATAAATATAGCATATTAACTCCCTTTCATTAGAATCGATTAGTTCTTCCTGTAAAAAGCTACAATCGATGACAAAGAAGACATTTAACATAATTGTAAGTGCTCCTCTGTCCCAGATTATTATTCAGTAAGTAAACTATAATCTTCAATGAAAAAACAGGTTTCATTCAACATGCAATCAACTAAGTTTACCAAACACTTCATTAATAGTAATAGTAACAGCTCCGTTCATATCAAAGAGGTGGAGTCAACTGATTTACATAGATTTAATTTCAAGCACCCATTTCTGAAAGGATTATTTCATAAATGCATTTATACATTCGAATACTTTGGGGTACCCCGAGCCGGTTCGGACTGTTTTAGAGTCTCTGCATTCAAAATGGTGGGGGTCAGTTTTCCAGGCAGGAATAGCTGAATCCATAGCCAGCGATTCATAATTCGATGTGTTCAGAAGTCGTGTCTTAGCTTCAAAGTCTCCGGTACCAAATTTGAGTTCAATCCAACTATGCGAGGGAAGTGTCGGAAGAAACTACGAATGATGCAGACCCCCGAACAAATGGGTTCTGTGAGTAGATCTTCGCTTAGCCCCGACAGAGAATCAAGGTATAATAGTAAGAATCCCCTCATCAAAAAAGAAATCCCGACAGGAAAAAGATCAGAGTGCAGAGAGATTAAAAAGTTGTGCTAAAGATGGAGAAAGTAGTCTAAAATAATCAATAGATGATAATATAATACTAGCTGATATCCAACTAGAGTGTATTTCTGACTGATACCCGACTAGAGTGTTATACTAGTTAATGCCTTGGTGGTTTTCAGCTAGTAAATGTATATAGCAGGATGCCTGTATTTGTGAGAAAGATTGATTGAAAAATATGTACATATAAACATTTATGCCCATGTTTTCTCGGTTTGTTTGCGCTCGTGTATCTCATTGGTTAATTTACCCTCTTATTATGACGTAACAATGAAGACTTCGCCATGAAAACTCTTGGGTGTTTGAACACCCTATGATCAGCCTGAGTTGAGTTGCACCTTAGCGAAGATTAACACTTTAATTATCAATTGCTAATGAAATACCTTTACGTCCCTTGGTGTCGATCCATACATAAGTAGCCGGTCATTTTTTACGGGTATACTCTGGTAGAAGAATCAATCGTCTCGTTCTTTTCCCTCTGCATACGAATAATCCACATCTCAGTTGCTCTCTCTCTCTCTCAAACTGCTTTTTGAACTACCAAAGGGTTCGTTTTGTAAATCATTTCGTTTCACACAAGCATCCGACCAAAGAAAAACTACCCTTCTTTTCTTCTTTCTCTCTTCGCTTTCTTTCTTTTATCCCTATATCTTTCTTCCCCCTTTTCTTACTTTATTCCTTTCTTTCGTCTACCTTTTCTTTCTTTTGTTTCACAGAATGAAACAGAAATGTCTGTATCGTTTTTAATCGCCAGGTCGGCAGAATCTCTTATCACTTTCACTATTTTCTTCCTTTCTCTCTTCTCTTTCACTCTCTTCCATTTCTCTGGCTCATTCTGTTATTAATGCGGGTAGTGGGGAAGCAGTTACCTACGTAGCTCCCAAAACAAGGAAAATTGATGAAAAAGCTGATTAGACAAAGTTTATCCGTTGTCGTTTTTTATTAGCATAAATGAAAAGCTGCTGCCTTGATATCGTGTATAATGTGCAGCTGAACAGATTTTATTACAATAGATAGTATTTCTTGTTACATAAAGGTTGAATATCATGTCAAAAGATTTAAAATATATTTATCGTCACACTATTCTTCTCTGATGTAAGCAGTAAGCTTTAATAAGGCGTTTAACGATAGCAAGAACATTGCCATTCTGTGCGGGGATATTGATCTTCATTATGCGCAGAGTTCCAGAGATTCTACTTCGGCCGAGAATCTCGCCATTTCTTGTTACGGTCGCGATCTCCTGGGTAAGTTTTAAAAGAAAATAAACCCTTAGTGATAAAGAACCTCCGCTATGGCTCGACTCCATTGATAGGATATGTTCGACAACATGGCTTGATCTCATAAGTTACACTCTAATATCAGTAGACCAATGGAAATAGGGTGTGGTCATCAAGGTCGTGTGAACTGAAGTATACGTGTAAGTCAGTGGTTTTGACTCTGACTGCTTGTAAAAGAAGGTATTAAGTCATTCGGTCGCGCAGATCCGAAGAATCGAGAAATCATGGGTGGGGGCGACAGCTCTTGGTTACCACGGGAAGAACTGGACTCCGCAAGTTTTTGTTTTCTTTATCCGTATAGACCCATCATGGCGTATACGACTGGTTTCAGTAGAGAATAGGTCCCCGTAGAAAGTAGATCCCCGTAGGAAATAGATTCTCGTAGAAAGGAGGTTCCAGCAGAAAGTACGTTTTACAGGTTTTTCATTAGAGATACAGACCCTAAAAACTTTAGCCCTAAAAATACTAACCTCACATTTGGGACAATTTTGAAACGGGAAAAGTAATAATAGCCCAGACAAATCCAGAAGGTATTGGCACTGGAACTAGAGAACAGCAGTTTTTAAGGAAACCTCTACGTCTAACGACACACGTAGAAAGGCTGCTGCTGCTGCTACTGCTGCTGCTGATGATGATGATGAACTTTAAAAAAACTTTCTTTTTTATTTCAGCACTCAGAAATGACCAGGTCATATTTAAACAAAACAAAAAAGTCAGGGAGATAGCCAGGGCGGGGAGGAGAAGATGCGTGAAAAATAAAAAGAAAAAAAAGAAAAAGAAAAGAAAAACGAACAGATTTCAACAGTTTGTTTTTAGCATTATGTATCGCCACCTTGTCATCAAATATGTTTGTTTCGGTGTCTGGAAGGAAGGAGGTTCAGTTAGGAAACCATTGATGGCCATGTTTGGGGGAGCAGGCTTGGGTGGGGACAGGGGCCTCGTGTGCAGGATGGTTGAACACTGCAGTGACCATTCCAATATCCTGATTTCTCTCTTTTCTGTATCCTGTGTGCAGAGTTTACAGACAGTCACAACGTTCACAAAAAGAAGAGACAAAGAAGAGAGGAAAAAAAATGTGAAAAAGGCGGTACATGAAAAATAAGTAAAATGAAATTTGTGGCAAATTGAGTTTTGGGGGACGGAGGGCGGCGAAGGGGTCGGGTGGGTGTGGATAAAAGACAATTAGGTCGGTAGACATCAAAGGAAATTATGACCATCAGTCACTGGCTGGACGATTGTTGACTAGCGGCCAAAGTCGGACGTTTAATATCAACAATGTCTGTCTTGATTATAGCCATTGCAATCACCAGACTCCATCTGATGACCAACATTAACCCTATGGACCCAGGAAACACTTCAAAGGGTGATGACTTCAGTAATTTACACAGTTAATAATTAGAGTGATTAAAAATTAGATGAGTTTTTTGTTTTTTTATTTTTTCGGGTTTTTTTTCTTATTGTTTGAGGGTGCAGAGTGGCCTAGTGGATAACGACAAGATAATAGCAAACTCGGCGAACTGAGTTCAAACTCCAACTGAGACTGCTAGCATTCACTTTGCACTAATGTCTTAGGGAAAAGGCATGAGTCCATCTATGGGTAAGAAGAAACGTTGGGTGAAATGCGTGACATCTCTGCGGGTGCATGTCGCCTCAGAGTGTATTTCACACATTGCAAAACGAGCCGAGTAAGTAGTAATGAAATATGTGAACCCTAGGCAGGGATGTCTGAAGCCGTAGCCAGCGTTAAGACATCGCTTGCACACTTATCGGGCTTTTCTATTGTCAGGCATCATAAGATGAAAAATTTAGATCTGGTCAGGTGTAGTCTGCTAATATTAACTTTGTTTTATTTTTTTTTTGCACGATTTTTTTTCACTAGAATGTTGAATAACCGTAGCCATCAAAGATAGCGAAATGTACAATCATTTTTATATGTACGCATGTGTGTATCTTTGTGTGTTCCAGTGCTCCTGGTCATACTGTTTTGTCTATTGGCATCAATACTCAAGCGGACCCTTTCTACAAAAAGGAGTTTTCTTTTTATAATAAATTCCAGTGTGAAAGGGATCTTGATGTCACGAATCCGTCTCTAATATCTGGGTGGTGATTTGGTTTTGGTAACTGTGACTTCCGTCAGTTGTGCATCTTCAAGCTCTGCGGCTCGTCAACATTAGTCTTTGAAAAAGGAAAGCTGGAGAAGGGAAGAATGACGTCACTGTAATTCCAACGTTTTTTCTTTGTTTTGTATTTGTTTTTTAGTCTGCATAATATACTTTTTTCATTTCATTGTTTATTTTCTAAACGCTCCAATGAACTGAATGCTCATGACGCCAGTGATAAAAAAAAACAACATACACCTTGACTCCAGAACAAATTATTAATAAAAAGTTTCGTATTTACTTATTTTTTTTTTTTTAGGAAAAATGCTTGATTCCGCTTTGTTTATCTAACTTTTGTAAATTTGTAAAAAAAATCGTTTCATATTCTTGTTTTGATTAAATGAACTTTTGATCAAATTAAAAGAGTTGTTTTAATTATTAGTTCAATTGTTGACTTTTGAAAACTAAAGCTATTTTTTTATGTCTGAGTGTTTGAGACCAAATAAAAGAAGAACACCTTCAAAAACTGTTAGTATTTCTTAGGTCTCTAAATCAACAATCTGCCTACACCAAATGATCAGAGTGACTTTTTTGTTTTTCTCTGCATAACATTGGACTCTTCTTCACAAAGGTAACAATTCCACTGACAACACACACACACGTATAAAACACACACACACACACATATATATATATATATATATATATATATATAAAAAATATACATATATATATATATATATATATATATATATATATATATATATATATATAACCTGATATTTTGATGACAAAAAATTGGGGCAATTTGGAAACAATAATTTATAATTTTGATAAAAGTGATTCAGTAATCAAGTCTTAGTTATTTTATTTGATAAGTGGACTTTAAATGATTATAAAGCACATTATAGCACTGAAGTTAGCTGGAAGTGAAAACCTTAGTCAATTTTAGCCATTTCTTAGCCATAACAATAGAACAGGTTCCGAAAAGGTGGCCCCCATACAAAATTGCCACTGGTCCCTATAGACACACGTATGTGTTCATAAAATGGGTAAAGCATCACTTGTCTCAAGAATCAACCCCCAATGGCGTACACATCAGCTTTGTGATTCTTGCATGTCGAAACCAAGACTTAAGACATACAAAATTTTACCACCACCTTCTTGGCAGGATGTCCACAGAAGGGATACCTCCAACCTAATCAGATAGCGACTGAGAGCACAGTGAAAGTTTTCTTAATGAAGAGTTTTCCACACTTACGGTCATGCCAGGAATCAAACCCAGCGTGTGAGGCAGACTTGCCAACCAATTACACTATCCAAGTCGAAAGGCACATATACTCACTTAACCATTTATTTTATTAAATATATATATATATATATATATATATATACATATATAAATACATTATATATATATATATATATATATATATATATATATATATATATATATATATATATATATATATATATATATATATATATATATATATATTCTAGAAGATACCATTAAAAATTGGTACTATGTAGCCTAACACTATATCAGGTATTTTTGATAGGTTCGTTTCAAGTCTCAATTCAACACAAGCTGTTTCAAAAAGTGTTTGGACATGAAGTCTTCAGAATTTCTCTACAGTAATCTTCATTCTTATGTCATAATAGGAGGGTAAATCAACCAATGAGATCAATGCAAAAAATAAACAGAGAATACTTTTGCATACATGCCGAGTACATACATACATATATATATATATATATATATATATATATATATATATATATATATATATATATATATATATATATATATATATATAGATATATATATATATATAAATATATATATATATATATATATATACATATATATATATAGATATATATATATATACATATATATATATATATATATATATATATATATATATATATACATACATATATGTATATATATATATATATATATATATATATAGATAGATAGATAGATAGATAGATAGATAGATAGATAGATATTGGGAAATGATATCTCCAACAATGTTTGATTTGATGATTTGACAATTTGGGGGAAAATAGCTAAGTTTGATGATATCGATTCAAACAGGATGAAATACTTTCGAAAAATCAATTAGATGAGGGTCATAAACCAGATTCAAGTAATCGAAGTTAAAAGAATCGAAATCTCCAATAGTTAGCATCGAATAACCACAACGGAATGTGATATTATCACATGGTCCCCATAACAACGCTGGACATCGTATATTTGAGAGAAAAATCATTTGAATCCAAATCTGGTGACGCTTCCACACGAAAGCAGAACGCATAGTCAGAGATGAAGGTATACTAAGATTATTTACTTAGTTGTTTTCCAAAACTATCTAATCATCAAATTAAATATATAAAACACACACACACTCATACACATATCTATCTATCTATCTATCTACCTCTCTCTCCCCCTCTCCCTCTCTCTCTTTCTCTCTCTCTCTCTCTCTCTCTCTATATATATATATATATATATATATATATATATATATATATATATATGTATGTATACATATCCAACATATGACTGTATTTTCCCTTTGTATGTGCGTGTGTATACATAGGCGTCCACTACCACTTTTCCCGGGGGGGGGGGTGCAAAAGGATATATATCCGGGGTGGGGGCAAAAAGGGATATATTTGACGAAGGCTTATTCTTCATTTCCGATTGCACTATTATCAGGGCAATCAAACCCATTTTCCATGGGGTGGAGGGGCCCCAATTAATGCATTTTCTGGAAGAGCACGTTCTGTGGATCAGAAAAACATTTTCCCAAAAGCCCAAAGGGTCGATGGTTACACAAAAACAAAGTTTCGAAATCGGGAAGTGATCACAGAGTTTCAATCCTGTCCTTTGTACATGGGGAAGGGGTTTTGAAAATAGCTGTCATTACACTAAAAGCAATGCACGTAGGTGTAATGTCAACAAACCCTACCACCAAGAAAAAATGTAAAAATTACTTATATCACATTAAAATTGTAAACAAGAAAGATCAAATGAGATTTAGTACTTTGCAAGAGGGTGCAAATCCCCCCCCCCTTGAACCCTCACGGACGCCCAAGTATGCATAACATAGTATATAATACAAATATATATTATTTGCATTTATATACGTATATAATGTGCACGCAAGCTCGCACACTCGCACGTCTGTATCATATTTATGACAAAAAGCAAAAATCTCTCTCTCTATATATATATACATATATATATATATATGTATATATATATATATATATACATATATATATGTGTGTGTGTGTGTATATATATATATATACATATATATATATATATATATATATATATATATATATATATGTATATATATATATATATTCTATAGAAGACTTTATTGTGTTGTCCAGTGTAAACTTGATCGTATTATGACCAAACAATGCTGAATAATAATAGATTTCTTATCAGCAAGAACTGATAGAGTGCTGTCTGATAGTAAAATGTACAAACCAGACCTCAGTCAGTTGGGCATAATTTGAACAATAGACTTAATTGAAGCCAGGCCAATACGCTAAGTCTATCATATAAAAGAATAGCAGTCTCCAGCAAATAAACAAGCTAAGGAAAAAAAAGAGAGAAAGATAAAAACGGTAGCCAAAAAATAATTATGGTAGCCTCTAGAAAGCAAAAGGGTACATAGCGTAAACAACTTTTTCTGCCTCTTTTCTTGAACACTATATTGATCTTAAATCGGGTGAATCTTACCGTTCTATTTCGTGCTTTCTCAAGTTTTATAATACTTTCTCCGTTCGGTTGCATTTTTCAGTTCCTTTGCAATAATAAAAGAAGGAAGTATTCAACAAGGATGATTGTGTAGTCACAATGACGTGAAAAGTATAAGTCAAACATCTCTTACTATAAAACCCTAAAAAGTCACATCCATCCTATGTTTCGTCTCTCGGCACGAAGAGTCATGACGGTCTCATTCTCAGTGTAGCTAACTAAAAAAAATATCTTGACACTAGTTTTGCAGACAAAAAAGCTAAAAAATAATTTTTAAAAACACAACCAAAATGTTAAAATGGTTCAAACACGTGAAAAAGTTGCTAAAAATTGTCAAAAACATGCCAAAAATGTTTAAGCGCGCCTGCACTAATTCAGCACTCTTCTGAATTGTCAAAATAAGAAGCACGTAGAGTTTAGCGCGAAAAACTGAACGCTGCTCATTCTATCTCGATAGACGACGAAACGACCCTGAAGTGTCCACTCCAGGGCGAAAGCCTGGGCGAAGTACATGGAGATCCTATGATGCCCTGATGGAAACCCTCTATTGGCATAATGTAGTCCAAAGGAGAGTGGAGCACAATAGGTTTTTCATAACAGCTTGGTATGTGCCCACCTTTAGGGGCCCCTCATCCCTGGTTAGGAATCAGGAAGAAATAGATTGTCTGAGTTCGGGATTAAGGTAAGAATTGCTCGCCAAATAGGATTATTGTTATTTACTTTGTAGATGTATTGTTAATGACTGCAATAGGAATGCATTGAGCATCCGGAACGACTGGATAAATAGTGGTCTGGAGTTATTGCAAGCAATGTTGACAGAATAGCGATATTATATGAATAATGTAACTGCATTGTTAATGGTTTTACTATAGGAATGGGACACCACTTCCCACCCCAGCCATCCCAGCCAGGGATTCAAGCGAGAATAAGAAATAAAAACACCTCTTCTCCCTTCCTTTAACTCTATTGTAAAAAGAAATCTCTCTCTCTCTCTCTCTCTCTCTCTCTCTCTCTCTCTCTCTCTCTCTCTCTCTCTCTCTCTCTCTCTCTCTCTCTCTCTCTCTCTCTCTCTCTCTCTCTCTCTCTCTCTCTCTCTCTCTCTCTCTCTCTCTCTCTCTCTCTCTCTCTCTCTCTCTCTCTCTCTCTCTCTCTCTCTCTTCCACTAAGTCGTAAAAGAAATTTCTGGTTGGGATGGTTCATCGGCTGGGATGGTTCATCGGCTGGGATGGCTGGGGTAAAACGTACCGTAAACAAAAATGCACCGAATATCATGAAAGAAGAGATTAGCAGTGTTCAGGAATTAATGCAGTCATCACTGACAGAATAGGGATTTCATATAAATAATGTAGATGAATTACGAATTGTTTAACTATGGACCTGACCTTGTTGCATGATTAGTTAAACTGAGTAAATATTAAAAAAAACAAGAACCATAAGTTCAACGATGCGTCCACCACTCGTGGTAGTAGCAGAAGGAGGAAGAAGAGGAAACATGAAAATATTCTGACACTATCATTTTCAATGAAAATCGTAATTGGCTTCTTTTCAAATACAAAAATACCGAACTAGTACACCATAGAATTGATGACGTCACTCCATTAATTTCATCAAATCCTTCCTCCCCTCTTCCTATATCGAAAGGCATCTTATAGAGATGTGTTGGCATATCTAGAAGAGGAAAAGGTAAATCAAACGTAATCCTCTAAGAGCATGGGTGTTTCAAAATTGATCGATTGGACTATCCGAGGGGGTCGATGAATGCCTTGGGGTCACAAGGGGGTCGACGAACACGGAAGGGACAATTGAACTTTTGGAATCGAAACCTGACATTTGTATGAGAAATAAAAATCTATAAAGCACAACTTGCAGATTAACGTTCCAGATATGTATATCATTAGTTTTTTTGATTGTCTATTTTACATTGTTTACTGAGACATAATGATATTAATATAGTTATCAGACTTGGTTTCGTTCCGTTTCGGCAAAGGCTTCTTTTTACTTCATCTTCAAATTTTTAGATAAATTTGTATGTTTGCTTAGTTTTGCAACGAAACGAAAAGTAATTTCGTTCGGTTTTGTTTGACTTTTCCACTTATCGATTTGAGAAAAAAGTAAAAGATACAAAAGCATACAAAACAAAAAAACAAAACGAAACGAACCGAAGAGAAACATAACTATATCTGTAACTGCACGTCTACTTAATTATCATTTATTTATTTATTTGCTTGTACATGCCTAGGGGTCGATGAGGGGTCAAGGATTCTATGAAAGAGTCGATAGTCTGAAAAGTTTGGGAACCCCCATCTTTGAGTATAACAGCAATAAAAGACAGGTCTACTTCGTTACTCAATGAGAACTATCATGCCACCAATGTCTTTTTGCAACATGTTGTGCTAAGGGTGATCAATTACTAGATTGGAAAAAAGGTCTGATCCATCAAGAAGCTTTGTTGGGCAGTGATCACAGAAAAATCTAAATTTTCGAAAAACAAGCATTAATATTGATGGACATAAGCTCGTGACTAATTTAGCATGACTTCATATTGCAAATTATACCAACCATTAAAACCCTGCATAAAGGTGGAAGTTATAAAAACGAAGACATAAAGGGTTTTATTTCAAAATAAATAGTGAATTTTAAAAATTCCAACCCTCCAGCTCCATTGGTACGGCCTGTACTCGTGATACATACATAGCCAGCCAAACCAATAGAAAACTGAAAAAAACTTATGGTGACAGTTCTAGTAAGAGTATTGGTTGACTGTTTCTCATCATGTTCTGATGAAGATGAAATGAGATACAAACAAAATGTGTTTGTTCAAATATTGATTATCTACAAGTATCGATTCCCTATAGGCCCACAAATCGCCCGACCAACCATCCAAGAGGGCTACAAGTTTTTCCATTTTACCCGTGCGTAACCATGTGTGTGTATCCAGTGCCTGATCACATTTAGCGGGCTACAACCTTGAAAATGTCTATGGGTACACCATTAAGCGCCACCTAAAAACGTTTTATTTATTTATTTATTTATTTTTCAACAAGCTTTTTTCGTTTGTATGGTCATTTTGGGACCAACAATGCCGAAATTTCATGAATGCTTTTTTTTCTTTTTAGATAATAAGTCTATTTTTTTAGATAATCTTAGATAAAAAAACGAGCTTTTTTATTCAGATAATCTTGAATAGAAATATCTTTTAGATAATTTCAGATAAAGTTTTACATGATTTTAGATAATTTCTACGGGAACTTCCAGAACTAAGGTCATTTTCTCAGATAATTTTAGATGGGAAATCTACTTTTTTTAGATGATTTTTGATATAAAGAATTCTTTTAGATCATTTTAGATAGAAGATCTAGATTTTCGGATACTTTTTGAGAGAAGGTTCTTCTTAGATAGTTTTAGGTAAAAGATCAACTTTTTTAAAGGTAATTTCAGTTTAAGGAGCTATTGATGTTTTATTTAGATAATTTCAGATATCTTTTTTTTTTTAGATAATTAGTTCTGGTACACGTGAAGGGCAACGCTGATTCATATATGCTAGATACGGATATCTATTTTCTAAAAGTTGGATTGATATTTTTACCTAAAAGCTATCAGAAAGCCAATGTGGGGGACGTGCCAGTAAAGATGTACGTACGTATATATGTTCATAGATATATCCTTCATTGTAAAAGATTGTTCTGTCTGACACAAAGCAACAATTGTACAACGTCTCATGAACAACAAGATACACTTAAAGATCAGCTCGTAAACCAGTACACTGTGAAGAACATAACTATTGTGTGAATTGTATTTTCTATCCGGTGTTAAAAAAATCTCTGAACCCTCCCCAATCAAATCAGATACATTCACTAAATGGAACAATGGATTAACAAAGACTCTACTCTATATATATATATGTATATACATATGTGTGTGTGAGTGTGTATTATACATATATGTATATATTGTTGAACCTAGAATATATGTATTAAGTATAAACATATATGTATAATACACACACATATATATGTGATACACGCACACACACACATATAGTATTAAACGCACGGTAATGCTGACGAAGACTTGCCCTTTTATGAATTTTACAGGCCCAAATATTAGGTGTCAGTCATTTTCCGATTGCTGTTGAGAGAGAGAGAGAGAGAGAGAGAGAGAGAGAGAGAGAGAGAGAGAGAGAGAGAGAGTAACCCAGATATTTAAAAAAATCTCCGTGGTATCACACAATCTATCGATATGCTCAATCTCAGACACCGAGCCGAGGAAACATCCTTTAAACCCAGTAATGATGGCAATACACACACACACACACACACACACACACACACACACACACACACACACACACACACATATATATATATATATATAGAGAGAGAGAGAGAGAAATAGAAAGAGAGGGAAAGAAATAGAGAGGGAAAGATAAATGTATATATAGAGAAGGAGAGTTGGAGGGAGTGAGAGAGTCTGAGAAGCTTTACTGCTTAAGTGCCAAAGATGTTATAGTGGTTATTGCCCTGATATTGAGTGGGAAAGAGTAGATAATAGCTGTTGGTTAGATGTGGTGAGAAGATGTAGTCGGAGACAAAGGATTTTGCTTCCACGTGGTATGGTGTAAGAAATGTTGATGAAGGAGGCGAAATATATAGAGAACATGCGCACCAAGTACAAAACATGGATGTAGATATCAAACGGAGCAAAAAGACACGTACAAATATTTAGATGTGAAAAATGAGAGATACGTTTAATGCACAAATGATGAATGTAAATGAAGTACATGGAATGGAAACATTGATACATTCGATTGTGTAAAGAAGAGAAGATTAGAGGCCTGTTAGGTTTAGGTTATTCCTAGGCGTAAAAACGAAATATAGGAAAGAATAAAAATTTAAGGGACACGTGACATAATGGGTCTAATGTCGTTTGGTCTATTTACTGGATGGAGCCCGGTGATTGTTATGATTGGTGGTATAGTTGACCGAACTAGATTATAAAAAGGCGGTTAGTCAGAGTAGGTGCAAGAAGGAGCTAAAGAGGCGAAATAATGCGTGCAGCGTTTGCGTTGTAGCTAAAAATAGTAGTTGCAGTGTTTGCATTTAATAACTGTGAAGTTCTTGCAAATAATCACAGCAAAGAAGATAAGTGACAAAACAATATATATATATATATATATATGTAGTAACGGTTAAAGAACGGACAACGTCAGCCGCAAATTTTGAGAGGGATGAAGGATAAGCTGTTCAAGATTCCAGGGCAAAAAAGATAGAAGTTAACCGGTTCGAAGACTGGAACAAAGAGGTGTTTGATCATGTGTTTTCAGGGCTTCTAAAGAGGGTCGTCGAAGGAAGTGACGTTTTAGATACTTAGCTTAAAGAAAGGTTTCGTAGTTAATTCTAGATTAGAAAATATAGGTGTCGCCACGATGCGATAGAATTTTTTGTAAACTTTTTTTCTATGTCATTTCACTTAATTATTTCCAAATATCTGTCACTGCAATTTATGTAAGATTTTCAAAGGGACTTATGCGTGAATTATTCTCGTTGGGATTATTAGTTGCTTCCCATGTAACAGTCCCGGGGATATAAAAAAAGTATATATATATATATATATATATATATATATATATATATATATATATATATATAAAATGAAGTAACAAAATTCGCAACACAAACACGTTTATGTTTCTGCCCTGTTAAGGCTTCTTCATGCTGATCATTCGCTTGAAGAAGCCCAAACAGGACAGACACATAAACATATTTGTGTTGTAAATTTTTACTTCATTATTTTTTTAAGATCTACTTTGAATCAACTCAGTGCTTAATGTATGGAGCACTTTATAAAATAAACCTATCACACATCAGATATTGTATTATATCATATTACATAGTATTTTGATTTGTATTGTGCATATTCATATATGTATATACATATATAGCATTGAACACTTAAGAAGTAATTGAACTTTTTTTAATATCATCTCTGTCCACCATGCCTCAAAATCTGTCAATGCAATTAATATAAGATTTTCGAAAGGTCTCTATGTTTCACGCAGTATTAAATATCAAAGAACCATATGAGTGTTTCTGAAGAAGATAATCAGTTGTGGATTATGTAACCGTTTCGGGGATTTAAAAACAAAACATTGTTCCCAGCAGTGCTGACCAAACACTATCTCCCTTAAGCTTTGATTCTAGTATTTAGCTCAATGTATTATTTCTTGGACCGTATCATTATATATATATATATATATATATATATATATATATATATCAGAGAAATCATTGTGTAAAAAAGACACAAACACCTTGGCAAGATGAAGTAGAAAGGGATTTGCCACCATCAGTGATAGCAAGAAGTACTCATGTATATTTCATCCAAATTCTTTTGCTTGGCACTGACTCTGACAACTCTGGAGGCTGTTGTTGATAAATCAGATGCCGCATGTAATCAGCCTGTCATTCACGTTCAGCCGTGTGAGGTCACTCGAGGGTCCCGTGTCACTGTGTAGCCATGTCACACTGGAACAATGAAAAGACTCATTTCACAATGACTAGTAATGGAATCTGGAGCCGCGCGTGTGGCCACTTCCAGCCGAAGATCACACGACCATCTCCGCATCAGTCGACGGAGATGACAGTCACACTAAACAAACCCTCTTCGACGTTGCACTCTTTTTTCTTTATTATCTCTGCTAAAGTGGTTTGGGGCGTGGATTCAGGGACAGAGAGAATTTTGTCAGTTCCCCGTTCCGAGCCACTGATCCACTTGACTTGGGCAAAATAAATGTTAGTGTCATCAGTCAGAAACTGTCAACCAAATCTGTCGCCCAAACTGTCAATTTGGATTTCTTCAGTTTTCTAGTTGGGTTGACCGGCCGCGCGTACAGGCGACACCGATGGGGCCAAAAGACTTGAAATTTATGCCTTTCATCATCATCATCATCATCATCATCATCATGTCTGTCGATGGACATAGACCTTCCCCCAGGATTCGCCGCACTTCTCTATGGTGGGCGTCGCAGAGCCAGCATTTTCAGAATTTGTCTAGCTCATCACTCCATTTTTGTATTCTGTCGGCCTCGGTTTCGCATGTGGTCTCTGGGGATCCATGTTGTGGAGTTAAAAGACTCGAAATTCAAGCATTTACCCCTTCATCATCGCGTGACCAACGTCCTATGGCAGGATGTCCTCTAAGAAAAAAAGGGTGACCAATGAATAAGTTACTTTTGGGTTTTCAAAACACAAACTAGAGATCAATTCACCATGAGATTACATAAATCAAAACGCCTTACTAAAAACATATTAAAGGAGGAATTTTGAAAATACAAAAGAGCTTCTCTCGTAGACATAATAAATGGGGTAAATTTGGAAATTTACATCCCTCTAGCATCTGTCGAAATCGAAGATGCAAAACTGGGGGAAGTAGATCACTACATCTACTTAAAATCTTCATTAAATCCACAAAAGAAGAAGAAATCAAGCGGTGAATCCCCCTAACATGGCGAGCTTTCGACCTAGCAAGCTCAACCTTCAAAAACAAGACGATCCCAATAATCCTAAAAAGAAGAGTATACAACTAATGCATCTTCCCGATAATCACCTATGGAGCTGAAACATGGAACCTCACCAAGAGACAGACCCGTACACTGAGAAGCATGCAATGTGCGCATGAAAGAATCATGCTCGAACTCACATGGAGAGATCACAAGACAGCACAGTATATAAGGAAGAAAACGGGGATCAGAGACATCACAGAATCCATTAGATAACTCAAATAGCAATGGGCTGGTCATGTGGCACGAATGAAGAACAACCGATGGACATCACGACAGAATACAAGATGGAGAGATGAACTGCGACGCCCATGATAGAGAAATGTGGCGGATCCTGGGGAAGGTCCATATCCAACAAAGGACGTTAAAAGACAGATGATGATGAGCTACATTGGTATGGCCTTTATAAAGAAACCAAGGCAAACAGTTTTCGGGACTGTTTTGGTGACAGTTTTGGTTGACGGTTTCTAATAAAGAAAATTGTCTATTCAGGTAAATTTTACTTGAATGTAACCTCAGGGCATCTTTATTTGCTCTTATAAGGAAAATCTTTCTTATATAGAGATGGGTCATAGCACAGTATGATTTCTCGCAATACTGACCAAAGAAATCACGACCGTTACGAGAAATGACGAGATTTCCGACCAATGGAGAATCAATGAAGCTCAACGCAGGATGCAAATTTCAAATAGAGTTTCATATAATATAACGTATTCATGAAGATTCTGTCGAATAATACATCGATTTCCATATATATATATATATATATATATATATATATATATATATATATATGACAAATCAGTCTCTTTATTTAGCGTAATCAAAATTGCTCCCATGAGGAATGAGAAGACATAGTTGCACTATGTTTTAGTTGTCTTAACAACGAGTATATCATGCCATATGATATTCCACGTATAAAATATTCCTTGCAATGTCGTTCTATTTTGTGGCTATTGCTATATATATATATATATATATATGTATATATATATATATATATGTATATATATATATATATATATATATATTTGTGTGTGTGTGTGTGTGTGTTATAATCTTTTAAAATGTTATTCAACCTTAATGCATCAAACATATATAGTTTGATAATACAATGTAATTAAATTCATTTAACTGGGAGTGGTTCCATGATGTTTCAACGCTTACACGAGGAATGAAGTGACGATATCGATGTATCGAGTCAGCAGTTTTTCGTTTATGTTATTCGAAACAACGGTGAATTTTTGTCACTTTTCTTATATATATATATATATATATATATATATATATATATATATATATATATATATAGTCCAGAAAGCTTTACAGCCTCAAACTTTAAAAAATTGTTTCACTCCAGTCACTCATTTCCCTATACTGTCCAACGCAATTTATATTAATCTCTTCAGTATTCCCCCCTCCTGGTTTATATACACTTTGTTATTATGGCACTACATGCAAATTTTCTTTTGTGGGGATTGAAAACAAAACAGTTATGTTGGTATAATCATAATGTATTGTATATGGATGTTTTTTTATACCGTGTACCATCATAAAGTATTGTATTTTATTCTTTATACTTTTTCAAAATATATATTTTTCGAAATAATGGTATGAGTTCAGATATCTCAACGTACTTGAAAGCGGTTTAGACTGTTTCAAAGTCAACGCACCTGAGATGGTGCAGGTTCAGTTTTCTAAGCAGGAGATGCTGAAACCGTAGCCAGCACAAGGGCAATTCTAAAAGTCTGATATTCATAAAAAGTTGCGTCTCAGTCTCCAGTATCAAATTTCAGCTCAATCTGACAATCTTTAAGTCAACTTCGTTGGAAGAAACTGCCACTGATGCAGACCCCTTTGCCAATTTGGTTATTTATTCCGATAGCAATTCAAATTATCTTTTTTTTTTTTTTGCAAAATATGCATAGTGTAGAAATGACTGCTAGCTAAAAAAAATATGGATACTACAATAAAACAACTAGTTTTATCGGACACTGTTAGTGAGTTTAGTCTTCATGAAATATTCCATTCTTGTAGCCTTGTGCTAGACCAAGCTATGTTGATATTTACTGCTTATCCATTTTAAGTTTCAAAGTTATGCAAAAAAAAAACAAGTGCCATGTTTTGTAGATCTGTAAAAAGAATTAGATGAAAAGAATTTAAAATAATTTCAAAGGGAGATAAATCGGACAAAATCAATTCGAATGTCACTGCTCTTCTGTAATCATTAGTAGGTTAAGCAATCGGCTTAATTTATTGAAGAATAGTCAATTAGAATGGACAAAGGGTTAATAGAAAAATGACCTTAGCTGCCCAGATAATTTGAATTCAATAACAACCCCACAAAAATGTCTTCTAAATTAGTTTTATACCATAGACTACCTACAAAGATGCGGAAGTTTTCCAACATCTGAAAAAAGAAAATGAATTAATAGGTTTTCAGATGAAATATATATATATATATATGTATGTAGAAGAATTTAGGGTAAAGTGCCTGGTAAATGTTTCCCTGTACTGATAAGCGTGTAATTTTTATTTGACTTCCATACACCTTAATCACTGCAATTAATTTGTAATTTTAATATTGAATACGTATTTTTGATTTGAATTTATTTATGGAGAAGCCCATAGAAACATTCTCATTTGATAATATACTACCAATCATATATATATATATGATCATAAATTGTGTTATGTTAAATTATACTATATAGAAACTCTTATTTGAATTGATTGCCCATTATTACATGGTGAATGTACCATTTGGCCAAGACAACGTAAATTGAATAAATAATTAAAGTGCTTTAGGAATATATATATACATATATATATAATTGTGTCATCCACAGACCGCTGTTACGTTGTTTTACAACTCTTTCGTGTGGCTGTAGACACAATACCCCTTCCAGCATATACATAGAGAGAGTGTGTGTGTGAGAGAGATGGAGAGAGAAATTAGTAAATTTCAAGTAAAAGAAATAGGTGTGAAATGTAGACATAGGGCGAAATCAACTTAGAAGCATTTCTAGAGATGACTGAAACAATACGAAAGCTAAGAAGAAATTTAAAAAAAAACAGGAACAAAGTTATTAATCGTGAAAACTTAGCATTAAAACTTACAATAAACAGCTGTTCGAAAAAGACAATTATAAATAACACAATTTTCACGTAAACGACTCTCATTTACAATTTGGACTAAAATAAGATAAAAACACAGAATACGACCGACTTCGATACAACAAAATAATAAATTAGAAAAGTTAATCGAGATAGAAATTCAGATATCTCCCAAGGATAAGCAAATTACAGCACTTTAACAAAAGTAAAAAAAAATACAAAACACACTGCTAGTATTAACTAAACGATAAATAACTCAACATTGACGACGGTTTTAACGAATATTAACAGTATAATTTTCACATAAACGTCTCTCATTTACAAATTACAAAAAACAACGGGACAATTAACTAGAAAAGAGATAGAAATACAGATTATGTTTTCCAAGGATAAGTAAATTACTGGACTTAAACGAATAAAAAGTATCAAATGAACCAAAATACCCTTTAAAATAAAAGAACAGAGAACTAACTTGATATCACATAAAACATTCTAATAAGAAATGAACTTTCCAACTTTGAATAACTATCAATATGATAGTAAACAAAATAATAACTTCACGTTTTCTGATGACAAGAAACGCCGCCTTACCTTAACAACATTAATTCGAATGTGAAAGAAAAGTGAATTATCTCATATATATATATATATAAACGAGGAATGGGAACAAGAAATACGTTGTCTAACAAAAAGAAATTAAATAAAGTGGTACGTTCACCCAAAAAAAGAAAAAAAAAATACCTATACTGATTATTACCATGCTGATATGGATATCATTAAAACAGATGAATATCTCGTGTAGAGAAACGATGGTTAGCAATTGAAATAAACTGAATTTCCAGAAAATATCATAGGTATGTATACATGATTATAAATTGCGTTATATTACATTGAAAATATTACACAGAGAATGTATCACTTGGCCTATACAACGTTAATAGAATAAACATTCAAATGTTGTCTAAACAAAGGGATGCATTACCCTTGTAAACATTTCAAATGAGAGTTTCAATATGATACAACGCAATTTATTATCATTCTGCATGATCGTGCATCCATTTCTTTATATATATATATATATATATATATATATATATATATATATATATATATATATATGTATATATATATATGTATATATATATATATATAGTATTTAGGGGTTGTTTTACGTACGTTGATTATTCTCAATACTATAAAATTCAGAAAAGAGCTCAAATAAATGGATAGTTATTTATATTTTGTTATTACTGATAAGTTTCATGCCATAGTCGGCAATCCCAAGATAACTACGTATTCTGTGGATATACATTCAATAGAAATGACACAGAGAACGATTAATGTCTGTTGTTATATTTACTGATCCCTCATCGTTAAAAATGTTTTAGGGTGATTTACGAAAGTAAGCCTGTTTAGAAAAATGAAAAAAAAAACTTAGTATAAGATAATATCAACATATAATACACATACAACCTTATATAAAATGACATACTACATGTATAACATGAACAATATAATAAAGGGAGGGGTGTTTAAACAGCACTTGGTAACAAGTTGATATAACTGTTTTGATTTTAAAATCCCCGAAACGGTAAACATGGTAAACAACTGATTATCCCAACAACAGATAATTTTGTACGTTGTGCAATGATAACAAAATATATGTGAAACAGGTTGAAAAAAAAACAAAAAATCAAAGAAAACTACATAAATTGCATTGACAGATATTGAGGAATCGGTAACTGGAGTGACACAAAAAAATCTTTTGAAAAAGTTTTTTAATGTTTAGTGCTTAAAGCTGTAAAGCTTTTTAGACTAAATACGCACACGCACACACGCACACACACACACACGAATATATATATATATATATATATATATATATATATATATATATATATATATATATTAACCAAAATAGCTTCTTGAATGAGTTATCTATCATTTCTTTATATATGAACTATAATCGATATTAATATAAATTACTTCATGAAATAACTTCAGGCTCTTTAGTGCCGATCCATACATGAATAACAGCATCTTTTGTAGATATTATGTGTTGATATATATATATATATATATATATATATATATATATATATAATGGGTAATTAGAACTTACAATGGATTGTAAACATCTATTCTATGCTTATATTTTTTGAGAGAACCGATAATGTTAATCAAGAGTTGGAGAGATTAACATGGAGAGATTCACTGCGATCTGCTGTTGGTTCAAATTCCCACCGGAAGCATTTGGCATTTGTCGATGCACAAAAACATTTCACTTACACTGCATTGAATAAAAGTCCATTTTGGCTTGCAAAGGTCATGTGTACATACATTATCAGAACAGCTACTTGAATGGCTTATCTCTCATAGGTTATTGAATGAAAGCATCGTGCAAGGGACAATTTTTGTTACTACAGGTCATATCACAACTATTCTCCCAGTGTCCGTTACAGCCCTTCAGTTTCTGGTGGTCAAGTCTGTTCGGTTTATTTGTAAGGTGTAAAGAACAAAGGTCAAAATGAAAGAGAAAAAGGAAGAGCAGACAAGCAGTTCGATGGATCAGATAGAAAATGCTTCACCAACAATATCTCGGATCCGTCCTGCTGACCACTTCATGCCTTCCAGTGGTTCACTTTACTGGCTATAGATGAGCATGGTCTGACAGTCAACTGGCGGTGTTTGTGCGTTATTCTATCTTGGATTGCATGAAACTGAAGCCAAGCATAGCTATTATGTTTGTTCAGTGTTCCATGAAGACAAATCTGCATTGATAAACGAATTCTCTGAGATGGCATTAGTATTGCTGGAGTACTCTTGCCTGGAAGAAAGTTAATGACGTGTAGCACGGAGCAGACATTGGAAGAAACAAATACATAAATTTATAACATGTATATTTCTGTGTATGTGTGCATGTGTGTGTGTGGCTAGGAGCAGATATTTAAAGTAACAAACATATATACATGAATATATACTAATATGTATGCGTGTGTGTGAGTGTGTATGCGGCTAGGAACAGATATTGGGAGTTACAAACATATATACATAAATATATACTTATATATATATATATCGAAGTAACAAATATATCTATATGTGAACAAAGTCATTTGATTTTCCTTTATCCCCACCAACCTCACTTTTTTTCAGCAAGGCACGTCAGAGTCAAGGACATCTGTAGAGCCGAGGGTCTTCCAGGTCGATTGGAAGGAGCGTGGGATGTTGGCCACTTCTGAGACTCGTCACCCATCCCATCCCCGATGACTGGACAGTTGCAAAGCAGAACCCCTGTCATGATGACCCTCCAGGTCGTCTCTCATGCATGAAAGCAATTTGCCGATGCTCGCATTTGCAAAAGGAAAATGATAATTCCCTTCCACAGGTCAGAATCAAATTAGGCAAGGCTGATAAACATGGCCGCTCATGCGATTGGCGTTACCTCAAGTTGCAACAAAAACCTGCTTTTGGTAAAGGGAGATAACTGACAGCGTGGAAAACTGATAAGGATTGTGATTTGCTGGGAAAACAGGTATACAATGGCAGCACTTAGAATCCCCCCCTCACATCCAAACACACACACATCCAAAGACCCATACACACACATACACACATATATATATATACATGAGTGTATGCTGTATGCTGTGTATATATATATATATATATATATGTATATATATATATATATATATATATATATATATATATGTACGCACAAGGTGCTACCCAAAAGAACACATATGCAATGATAGAGATGCCTGTGGAATCCCAGGAAAGGTCGATGTCCAGCGACAGACGCTAAGAGGTTGCACCTACTAATGATGCTTCGTGAAATTTTGGATTGCTTTTACATATATATATATATATATATATGATATTTCTGTTATATGGGTCACACTTCAACTTGTCCTGTAGCTTCAATACAATTGAATTTTTTCGATTGTACAAGTTTCAATATTTTTCAAAGAATACGAAGGTTTTTGGATTAGATATGGAGAAACAAACTACATATCCTTGTTTTTTCTGTATTTGTGGTCAATTTCTGAGTTAGAATTCATGTAAGAAAACTTCAATACATATGTTTACATATTCTGCGACACTCTTCCAAAAATTTGCGATTTATTAACTTGACTAATTAAATCAATCAAATAAATAGATTGAATGAAGATTTAATTAATCGCTTGATAAGTTGTAAGAATAACGATACTTTTCGGCAGAGAATAGCGTAATATAATATTATATACATATTCACAGGAATTTGTTTTTACAAAGACATGAATATATATTAGTTTCACCTTTAATAAGAACTAATATAAAAGGAGCTTGTTCAATTTTAGGTTGTACCTATTTTATTGATGACTTATGTTCTCTTAATAATGGACGAGAATTAGAAAAATCGTATAGGAATATATACCCCCAGGATCCTGAAATGAAGTGCGAACACAAAGGAGTGCTAGCAACCTCTCCAGATTTGGATATTAAAATCGAGGATGGAATGTTTGTCTACAAGTTGTTGGATAAACGATCGTCTTTTCTATTCCGTATCGTATGCACGTAATTTAGAACAAGCCGTATTCTTTCTGACATATTCTACGGGCTATTTTATCAGAATATTTGAGATTAGCTAGAACTACTCTTGAAGTTCTTCATTTCATACCGAAAATCGTTTCTTTAGTTGCAGGAATGGTCAATCAAGGCGATGAAATTAGTAAGGATCATGATAAGACATCCTGATCCTTTTGGAACTTATCAACTTGACCATAGTGAAATAATAAGGAAAATTAAAGAATATGTCAATGGAAATCTAAAAATAGATTAAATGATTGATGTTTAATAAAATAAATTAATTTGTATCAATGTTAGGGGAAATAAGTAACCAAAAGAGATGGATCCAATCTTCTTCATTGTGAAAAGTCTGTGTTCTGATTGGAACCAGGGAAAGGGGAAAACATTTGGCTCTCGTCCATTTGTTTGACTGATAAGTAGTTGGGTGGGGTGGGATATAGAACATGGAATACACAGTAGAGAATTGTTCAAGTATATTAATGGAATAGTCCATTGAAGTGTTACTACCCGCTAGAAAGTGGTTCGGTTCAGTTTCAACCATGTATATAAGGATACTTCATTTGATAAATTCAAAGGAAAAAACAAATTGACGGAAGCTGGATGGTATGCGATGTGAAGAAATTAATTTTAAGGTTCGCGAGGAAAAAATGTCAAATTCTTCAGTTGAATATGTTAGAAGAGAATCAACTCGAAGAAGTTTCTCTGTGTAATTAGTATTCTTGAAGATGATAGCATAAGTTGGTTTGCATGCAGTGCAAAATTTAAACTGACACAACGGATTTAATACTCACATGGGTGAACATTCAACAGGAGTGACACGAATAGCGAAATGTTAAAACAACATCCATACACATTTTGTGATAGACTAAATAAAATAATAAACTACATGTGTGACATAAACTATACATTAAAATCATAGCTGAAAGGGAGACGGTGTTAGATCCACACTGTTATATGCTGATATAACTGTTTTGTTTTTAAAATACCCGTTACACTGCCAACAACTGATGATCTCAACAAGAGAAAAATCTCAGTACCGTAATAATAAATCATATGTAAAACGGGGAAAAACGCTGAACAAAAGTTGCATAAATTGCATTGACATATTTGGAAGTAAGAGAATGAAGTGACATACGAACAATGTATAAGTATTATCCATAAATGAGTACACCCAAAACAACTTTTTTTATTCTGAACCAAACAACAGGATTTCATCATTTTTAGTGGAACATTACACAATCAACTATGGTTTCAAAATGTGCTCACTAAATATAACTAATTGAACACCCTTCTTGGAGTGTACTCATTTTTGGACGGCTACTTATTCACATTTCCAATTCAGTAGATTTTGGTTATAAATAATTCTTGATTGATTGAGTAATGTTTCTCAAGGAATAATACAATGCTGCTACGATTTCTCAGGATTCAAGTAATTTCGAACTAATCACATTTAGAAACCGCATGACAGTACAGTATATTAGAGAGAAAAACATGAATCAGAGATATCCTAGTATCCATTGGAAAACTCGAATGGCAACGGGCTGGTCATGAATCACGAATCTCAGACAACCGATGGACTCACAATATGGATCCAGAGAGATCATATTCGGAATCGTAGCTGAAAGGAAATAAAATGTCGTGACGATTTAGCCAGGCTCAGGATATATTGGCGCCGCCACACCTGCGATAGTGAGATCTATTGAATCTTGGGGAAGGTCGATGTCCAACAACAGATATTAAAAGGCAGCTACTGCTGCTGCTGCTGATGATGATGATGACTTGGTTGTAAACAAATCGTTGAAATCGAGAAGTGGCAATATGATAGTAGAATTGTGCCTAAAGACTTCTGAGGCCGAACTGGTCAAAGTGTCATGGATGGAAGATTCAATTCTGGATACATGGGATGAAAGTTTAAGTTTTGTCGTCAGCTAGAATCCTGCTTCCCACTCGTAACTAGTCACGGGTAATACAACCAAGAAAACCGCGATAAAAAGCAACAAGGGAAAAAGAACGGGTCTAGTTAGTTACTCAATAAAAATTGTCATGCGACCAAGTATGCCGTATTAGGGATGATCAATTAAAAAACTGAAAGAAAATGTGATCAATGAATGAATTACTTCTCCCGCTTTTAGTTGGGTCGTGGTCACTAAAAAAAGCCGAATTTTAAAAAACAGATATGAATGCTACCATGCACGAAATAAGGGACAAATTTAGCATAAACTTCCATAGAAAAGTGAGCCTCACTAAAAGCCTAATAAGGGTAGGGGTGAAAAAACAAACGATAAGTTTTTCTTCAATGTGATAATGAGTAAATCTTAAAATATTCATGTCAGAAACTCCATTGTTAGAACTTCTTAGAGCAATTTTCTTACCATTTGCGAATTCTTCATTTAAAAATATAAATGACTGGGAATCCCTGAAGCTTTGATCATTTAGCAGTTACAGTGTGTGTGTGTGTGTGTGTGTGTGTGTGTGTGTGTGTGTGTGTGTGTACCAGGCATTATACAGGGTTTTTTTGTTTTGTTTTTTTTTCATTTTTCAACCGGAAAAATAGGTTACAAATAGAAAAAGTGGTGCTGGGAGAATAAAATCACATTTAATTCAATTTTTATATTGAATAGCCGTAGCCATCAAAGACGTAAAACGGTTTTATCCTTTTTTTCTATGTACATTTGTCCCTTTGTGTTCTAGCGCTCCCTGTCATGTTGTTTTTTTCTACAGAAGTTACATTAGTACACCTATAAAAAAAAATTTTAAAAAATGCACTTTTCGATTTTTTAAAACTTTTTTTTTTTGGCCCTATTCTGACAGGTTACTGATGATACCTAGATTTTCCAGAATCCAGTGAGTCCAATCGTATTTTGCCCATATCTGGTAGGTAGCAGGAATTTTGTGTCTTTCCAAAGGTAATTTGTGCGAAAGTGAACTCTAGTAGAGACTGCCAAGGTTTGAACACGGCACGTCGAGTCGATTGCACGACGCACCATCCATTAGAACTCCTTTGCACCTCCTCTCAACTCTCCACCTACATACAAAGTAGACATTTCTACACATACCTTATGAATGCGTGCAAATATTCATATTTGTAGACCAAAAACTCTCTGTTCATTTATATACATGCTCATAGTAGCATAAAAAGGCATTTCATTACGAAGATCAATTGAGCCTCTTCATTAATTCAGAGAGTATTTTTTTAAATTGTCAATCAAAACTGTCACTGAAACTGTCAGTACAGGTTTCTTCAGTCTTTAAGTTTGTTTGGCTGGCCAACTATGTATGTACTGGCCACTCTAATCGAGCTGAAAGGATGAAGTTACTCCTTATTATGTCTAGAAAAAGGCGTTTTTCCCCCTCAAAATTACTCTTCCGAATAGTATTTGGGGGGGGGGTCACTTTTCAATCTTAGTTTATGCCAAATTGATCCCTAGCTTTGCGCCCAGCTCCATTCAGAATTGCTTTTTTTTCTTTTTTTTTTTTTAATCTGGACTTTTTTCCAGTGGTTATAGTCCAATAATAGACGAGAGGACAGTAATCTATTCATTGATCACCTCTTTGTCTACATTTTGAATTGATCATCCCCATCAAACACGGTATGCTGCCAAAAGACATTGATCACGTGGCAGCTTCAATTGAGTGACTAACCAGGGCCTGCTTTTGTTCGTTTGCTTTGCTTGTTATTTTGTTTTATTTTCGTTGCAACAATGGCTACCGTGGACCCGAAAAGAGGGGGGAAAAGGGGCAACTTCCTACAACAGAAATGATTCCATAAAAACCATGCTGTAAAAACTGCTGAAGGGTCTTCATATCCGAAAAGGAGGTGGGGAATGGGGTCATTACTCAAAACGCTGACAAATACCTCGATTTCTAACAAGTGACTTCATTCAATCTCTCCTAATTTATTGCCTGGTGTATCCGGTTGTTTCATTTTGTGAAAAGAGAAAAAAATATATATCCACCATATAAGTGCATCTATCAGTGTATGTGTATGTAAATGTATGATAGTGTGTATATACGTGTGTGTGTGTATGTGCGTATGTGTGCGTGTGTGTGTGTGTATTTGTGCGTTTGTGTATGCACTTGTGGCAGTATTTGTGTTAATGTGCGTATTTGAACATTTGTGTGAATGAATGTATATGCATACGTATGAGAGTATGTGTACGTATTCAATGAGCATGTATGTATTTGTGTATGTATGTATGAATAGTGAGTCGTGCGAGTGTATGAATGTGTAGGTGCACATGTGCGTATGTGCGTACGTTTGTATATGTACATGTGTGTATGTGTGCGTGCGTGTAGATGTGTACGTGTGTCCATTTATGTGCGTGTGTATGTGCGTATGCATTTGTGTGTATGTACGTATTTGTGTATGTATACGTACTTAGTATACATGCATGCATATGTGTATGTATTTGAGCATAATTGGTTTTAGTCTGTTACTGTACATAGGTTTATGGGTATTTGCATAAGTACATGTGTGTATGTATACGTACATTTAGATGTGTACGCGTGTTCATGAATGTGCGTTTGTATGTGTGTACGTATTTGTGTGTACGTATGTGTATGTGTATGTATGCGTGTTTCGTATGTATGTATGCATGTGTATATGTATTTTTGCATAATTGGTGTTTGTCTATTACTGTAAATATGTTTATGGGTATTTGTGTGTGCGTGCGTGTATGTGTAAGAGAGAAAGTGGGCTAAAAGAGAGAATTGTATACATTTTACATTTATTCAAGATAATATCACTCAATAAGGTTATTCTGATCACAACTTAAAAACCTATTTCCCCAAGAAGCTTTAAACCTCCAAATGCAATTTATTGATGACGGGACAAAACCTTTCGGAAATACCAATTTTTTTTCCGGTTTTTTTTTTTTCGGTCAAAACATTTCAACCATTTAATGGTAAACTTTTCCTGAACATATTTTTTAATCTCTCCTTTTTCATTTAATGTCAATAAAAAAAATCTTTTTTATGTGATTCATTTATTTGCCAGGGGAATAATCTCTTTCCCAAATAATGATAATATCCGTATCTCACATAAATGAATCACCGTAGCCTGCGCGTATAGCAGAACTAATTATCTAAAAGGAAAAAAATATAAAAAATATTATCTAAAAAAAAAATTGATCTTTAATCTAAAATTATTATTTATTGAAAAAGATCTTTTTTTTTTATCTAATATTAGCTAAAAAGTACTTTTTTGAGAAAACAAAAAAAAACACCATTTTTAGATTGTGCTTAGTGGTGTATTCATGCGAATTTTTGTGGTTATAGCCCCAGAAATGAAACCAGGCGCGCCCAGACAGACACACACACTAACACACACGCACACACACACACAAAGGCACAGGCGAGCCAAGGGAAAAGAATCGGTAGCCCAGTTAACTGGCTGGTCGGTCATTTTTCGGGCGACGGTGATTCAATAATAACACGTCTGGTCAGTATTATGACAGCATGCAGTGTTTAGGGATGATCAATTAAAATATACTGCAAAAAGAGGTGATCAATCAATTCGCTATTTCTCAAGCTTTTTGTAATATAGTCATCACGAAAGAAAAGTCTGAATTTTCAATTAAAAAAACTGAAGAAGACTGATTACTGGATGACACACTCTAAGGGACCAATTTACCATAAATTTATATCGGAAAATGATATTCTTTCAGAATACTTTCAATAACAACACGCGTATGGACACAGAAGAGCATTTGGTGAAGACTCTGTAGTCCTCTTGGCTGGTTGGTAGGCCACTTGCAGGGCTACGGTGATACGATAACAACAGTTCTTTTTAGTCACCCAATAAAAACCGTCATCTGACCAATGTATTTTGGTAGCATACCACGTTGAGGTAGATCAATTAATACATTGGAAAAAAAGGTATCAACGAATAATCTCCCATTTCGTTTAGCAGAGATCACTAGAGGGGGGGGGGGGAAATTCAAGATATAAGGAGTAAAGGTTGAAATTTTCAGCCCTCTAGCTTCGTTGGTGTGGCCTGTATGCACGATCCATAATACAAAGCCAGCCAGCTAGCCAGCCAGCCATACCAACGTAAAAACTGAAGAAACTTTTGTTGACAATTTTGGTTGACAGTTTTCTAATAACATTCCATTGCTTTTTTGGCAATAATATAATGTATAATCTGTTGTGGAGAGTTTATAAAGGGAGGTAAATCTTTTCGTTTTTAGCGTGAGTAATTTCGTTAAGAAAGTTCTATGACTTCAGTGGCTGCAACAGCGTTTTGTACAAGGCCGGGCAAGATTCGACCACAAGACTATGTTGACAGGTAAAGAGTCTATAGAAGTAATAAATGAACAATCGTAGACAGTAAAGGTGGCGAAGGGTTCCATCCCTTTTTATACGTGCATTTATTGTGTGACTCAGCGCTCCTGGCCATACTGCTTTGTCTACAGACTCGAAAAATGGTATCAGTACTCAATCGACCCATTCTAATATCTTTTTTTTCAGGAAAAAAAGCTTTTCATTTTTGACAATATTTTAGATATCTTTTTTACTTTATTTTAGATGTTTTCCAGTGGAAAACGCCAGTGATATCATAAATAGAATTTATTCTGACCATATTTATTCTCCGATGGAATTTTTTTTTCTACATGACTTCGAATGTTAGCTACGCTTGTTCAATTTTTGACTTTGATTATGAGAATATTTTAAGATCAAATTAGGCGGGACAGGAGCGTAGGTTTACCCCTGGCCTGGCACCCTTGTGTGTGACTGAGGGTTACTGACAAGGCCCTGTAGCTAATCTCTAAATACTAAAGTTTGAAGTCGCCCAAATATGTCAGATGGAGTGTTGTCATTATTCATTAGAAATCGTCAACCAAAACTGTCAACATCAACATTGACATAGGTTTCTTCAGTTTTTTAAGTGGGTCTGGTTGGCTGTCTGGCTGGCACGCTACATACATATTACGTATACAGATCGTACCAATGGTGCAAGAAGATGAAACATTTAAACAATTACTTATTATATCTAGGGAAAAAAACGTCTTTCTTTTTTTAATGTCTCGCTCCTCCCAAAAGAATTTTAGTTAGGGGTTCAATTTACAATGTAAATTCATTCTAAGTTGGCCCCTTAGTTTGAGTTCAGCACTGTTATAGCTAGTTTTGTCCTTTTGATTTATTACTTTTTCTAGTGTATACATCGAACAATAAAAAGCTCCCTTATGCTGGCTACAGTTTCAGCTCATCACAATTTCAAGTGCACAGACTTTGAAACAGTCTAAACCGACTCTTACTAAGCTAAAAAAAATTGAATGTAAAGAGATAATTGAAAAAAAATTCCCTCTAAACTTTATTATAGGTGCTAGAAATTAAATTTATGCAAATCAGTTGACTCCACTTCTTTGATATAAACGGAACTGTTACTATATAGTGCCAATAGGCCAATATCAAAGGACAAAGATAACAAAATTTAAATGCAAAAGACTGACTTCAAAAAGGTAATTCTATGTTATTCATTCTATGAGTGCAATTCTCATTAAGTTCAGACGAACCTCGTTTTTAGCATTTGTAAAATAGTTAAAAGCTCTGCTGACCAATCTTCATTTTATGGAAGATTATGGTTCGCTAGATAATATGGGGAACTACATCACTACCACAATGCTGCCGAAATTTCTGGACGCCTAGTTGATATAATTCATATACATTCCAAACGCTGACCTGAAAAATATAGACCTCTACCTCATCTACCTGAAACAAGTTATCTCCACGAAACATTCCAAAGAAGATGAAATCATGCGAAGAATCACTCTCTCTATGATGGCAAGCTTTCTTTAGAACGAACTCAACTTTTAAGAACAATAAAATCCCATTAGTTCCAAAGAGAAGAGTATACAACCAATGCATCCTCTCGATAATCATCTATGGAGCTGAAACATTGAACCTAACCAAGAGACTAACCCGAAAAATGAGAACTATGCAACGTGCATATGTGCAGTACATTGGGAAATAGAAGTCAGGGATATCGTAGAATCCATTACAAAACTCAAATGGCAATGGGCTGGTCACGCTCAAAGAATGTCAGACCACTGCTGGACATCACCACCCACAGCATGGATCCCCAGAGATCATATGCGAAACTTTGGCCGTCAGGATACAAGATGGAAAGACGAACAGGACAATTTCAGAAAGTATTGGCTCTGCAACGACCATCATAGAGAGACCTGACAAATTTGAGAGAAACGACATAAAGGATGATGATGATGATGATGATGATGATGATGATGATGATGATGATGATGAAAGTATTTCGTTGAATTTTATATCTATTTTGAAACTGATGTGTAATTATTGCATATAGTTGGAGGAGCACCCCAAAAAGGTAAAAATAAGATATTGAATAGATAAATAGACAGTTTTTGGTTTATGGTTTCTAATTTTTAAATTAAAATGGCCAGTAAATGAGAGAGAAATCATCGAGGCTGAGATTATATGAAGATCCACTTGAGCCAGTCAGATGTCTGAATCAATCAGGAAAGATAACCTAAATCTAATGATAAATTCTACAATTCAGAGATTCTTTCCCGTCGTTATAATTGGCTTCGAGATGAAATGTGCCAGGGATTAATCGAGTTACAATGTCATCTGGTCATGTGACAGCAACAGACAATCAAGATGCTTATTGAGACTGTTTCGACAATTAGAGTGCTTCTATCTAGTTATCAAGATCAATATACACTGTTTATAAATAGATATCTACATGTGTCTCTACGTATAGACACAGGTATAGCTTGATTAGTGTGGTTCATTTGTTCCGTACTGTTCGAAACTTCACATTTCAAGGTCTTATCATGATTTAATGTGTTTTTGTTTCCAGCTTTTAGTTAGTTACATTAATTTGTACAGCAATACCTTAACCATACTCTATCGAAACCAGAGGCAATGAAATCTACACTATTCAAGCCCTCTCTCACTCACTCACTCTCTCTCTGTCTCTGTCTCTGTCTCCCTCTCTCTCTCTCTCTATATATATATATACTTATATATATATATATATATATATATATATATATATATATACATATATATATATATACACGAGTGTGTGTACAGATAAATGGATAAATGAAGAAAGAGACGGAGAGACAGAGAGAGATATGATGCCATAAGATTACAAAACTGGAGATTCTGTGAAATTCGTAAATATGTCAATAATTTTTTTTTTGGATCACCATTTTCACAATCAGCATATCAATGGTTAATAAGCTAATGGCGCTGAATATTACTACTGTAATGAGTACGATTCCCACTGGGTGCTCCTCTACTATGGCCTGGTATCAAACTATGCTAAACTCGCCAAATCTCAAAAATATTATACTTCAGTATTTACAGTGTATATACAGCTTAGTAACATATATATATATATATATATATATATATATATATATATATATATATATATATATATATATGTACATAATGTACTTTTCAATCCATAAGAATACAAAAAGAAAGAAATAGAAAACAGATTTAACACAGTAAATAGAGCTATTGATGTATAAGCATAGGAATTACAAGAATATATACCCGATGAATGTCAACATTTCGTGCGTAACGCACTTATCAGTAATCGGCTGTGTTTTGTTCTTGTAATCATGAACAAAATAATATAAATATATATGTGTGTGTATGTTTTCGTATAAATATATATATGTACAAATACACACACACACTCACACATATATATATATACATACATATGTATGTATCTCTGATATGGACATATTTGGTCAACGGAATGAATTATAAATTGCGACATTTTATTTTTATTCTCTTGCAGGGGAACGGATCTTCGGTTTCAATGTATACAGATATTTTCAAAAAGAGACCACTTTTTAATAATCATCTTCAGTTGGGATTAAAGAAGAGTGGGGTTTGACCCTACAACAGTCAGGCCTTTCTCTGTCTTTTCTTGGCAAGATTCCATCGGCACAAAATTGGTAAAGGTACTTGAAAGAATATCATCCATATTAATTATCCCCTGTGAGTGGTGATACCTTTTTCCAGCCAACGTTCTCAGTCGGATAATTAAATCGATTCCTTTTCGCTATGATTAAATACTTTTTTAAAAAATACCTACTTGATATTTTCAATTTCCCCACCTTCATTACATTATAATCTATCCTCACCTTAAAATCAATTGCTCAGGCTGGTGGGTTATTCTGCACACAGAATCCCATCGTCTATGCTTCTACTGCTGTGGAAATCCTTCCCCATAACATTTGCTGACGAAGTACAGCCATTGATTTATTCATTCATATCTTCTTCCTTTATATTGCTTCTTTTTTTAAACCTCTATCTGATACAACAAATGATTTTATTTTTGAAGGATACGTTTGACAGCCTCGTAGAACGAAAGATGAACAAAGGTAACACTCCCGGCTGCTGCAGGATCAGACTCCACAACCACTTCTATTCCAACTCAAGATCATTACTGAAATTTCTGTGTTGTATATATAAAGTATACTTTTGTAGATATGTAGTGTTTCTCAGTCTGGTTCAGTCGCTGAGAGAGCTGCCTACTAATTGCTTTGTCTATGGAACTTGGGAGACGTTGATTTTACAGATGTATTTATTTAGCAGAATGAATGAAATAAACCCCTCCATATTTCAGACAAATATTTTCAAGGATAAGTAAGACTTGTCAATTTTGCCAAGACGGTAAGAGAGCCGTCTACCAACTTGTATTAGAGTTTGACATAGAATTAATCTCAAGGGGTTGAAATAAAAAAAGGATGAATTTGAAAGCAGAATCAAACGACACACAACGATTGGTTGGAAAACGTCTGATAAATACAAAGACTAGCCATCGCAGTCAATAACTGAACAACCATAGCATTAAAATTTCAAGTCATTAAGTGAAGTTCCATCGAAAAATCAATATGGCCTGAATGAATTCTATTCATGACATCATTTGTTTGGGCCACTTGAAAACATCAAGAGACTGAAGAATGTATATGTTTTAATGAACCCGCCAGAATAGAGTACCTCAAAAGGGTCAAAATAGTATTCTCTCTAGAGATCAAATTTTGTAGAAGGGTTATCACGTAGAGTACTGATGTGTAGATTGAACATAAGGGCGAGTTGCACTGGAATTAACACAATCACACAAACAAACAAACAAACACACTTATAGAAAAAGCAAAGAATTCTTTGACATTTCTTTATGGCAACGGTGATTTAAAGATCGAAAGCAACTTGACGATTTATTTAAAACACCAAGTCAGGATACTCAGGATAATACAAAGAGCAATATTGGCAGCAAGGCATGTTGTCAAACTCCTAGAGAGTTGACTTTATTACCGCAAATAGTTAACCCTGGAATCTAAGACAAAAATAATAGAGAGACAGGGTAATGAAAATTACCTTGCTGCTAAGTATGTCATTAAAACAGTTGTATGATAAAAGAAACATTAAACAATAAAAAGAAACATGAGAATTTCAAAAAGGCAGTAGATATTCGTTCCTGATTTTGCAGTATTCACCCAAAAGTTTTATTTATATTTACAAATATTTTTTTTTTATGTTCTTTATTATCTCCGTGACCCAATCGTTTAGGTTGTTATGTTAGTCTGCGGTAGATTTTGCGATCGGATCCAATCGGGAGCAATGCATTTTTTTCGTTTATCCTTGCTGTAGAAGTCAGTGGTGGATCAACCATTAGTCCAAGTAGGCCTTCCCTTTCTCTCTTGCTTTTGACACTAGTGGTAGATTGCCAACTAGGCTGGGTAGACTTTTTCTTTCTTTTTTTTTGTTTTCATCAAACTCTTACGATCAAGTTTTACTTAATTATCGTCTGTAACAATGACGAATGACAAAGACCCCAAAACAAGAGGAGTGACGTCAGGTACGAATAACAGTGACACACAAAAACTGAAGCTTGTTGTAGATGTTGTTCTAGACACAATATTTTGGACCTGGCTTTTTTCGTTCTCGTTTGGCTGTCCATGCAAGAGAATATTCCTATTCGCTTGATTCTTCTATTCGCTGATTCTTCAATTCGTCCACGGCCAAAACGTTGAGTATATTACACAATCTCTATCAATGATAAGAATTATAGTTCGAATATATCAATGTATAATAATTGTAATTTAGTCATTAGAATATTTCCAAAAGTACATGAGTAGATTCAATAGATTTTTTTCACTTACTCATGTGTGTCAATATTATATCTCAAAAACTTGTCGATGAATTTTAGTAAAATTGTGTGGAAAGGTGGGCCATGCGTGTAGGGAAGTATGAATTGAATTTTGTGGCAGTGAATAAATTTCGTTAAAATTACTTGCCCTGCATCATGGCAATATATGAACTGACTTTCATTCAGTTTGTAGTGACAATAGCGTTAGCAGAGATATGCATTCTCGGGATAGAGTAAAACAGTAATAACTGAGCATGGTGTCCCAGTGGTCTGTGAGAGATCACTAGGCAACTTAATTGACTTGTTTTGTATTTGTTCCAAACTGGCACATGATCTTGGCATGTAGTTTTGTTGGACATCTCCCTACGGGCCAAGGGAGGATATTTGACTGACATGGTTGGCTCCAAATGGCAAAGATGACCATAAAACATTTCCGGACCAGCTAAGGGGATAATAACCAGCCCGGTCGACTCACCGAGAACCATATGCCAACAGCACTATCATTTTTCTATTGATCTGGAAGCTGGGAAAATAACTTTCACATTAGGTTAAGGATTCACTGCGTTATTTAATGATGATAGCTCGATAAAGCCGATTTTTATGCATGGGAATCTAATTGTGATTCTGTTTAGGCAATTCAGGTAGATGCTCGCTTAACTTGGCGCAGTCTGGTTCAAGGCCACGATAGTGGGGTTCCCGGTAACGATAAAACTCACATAGAAAGATGTCCAGTGGCATATGGGGATTTGTATCTTTGGTGTGCTGTGAGCTGCGGATGCACAAAAACGTGAGAGTATTTTAGCGTCTAGGAAAAGCAATGAACAGTTGAAGTCTTGCTGGCACAATGCAAGGGATGTGGTCCCAAAAGTAGAGAATAAATGGAAAACAGAATTTATGAGCAGATAATAGAGTCTAATCCATATTTTGCTTTTCTTTCATTAATTTTCTTATTTCTTTTTATTTGTTCGCCGTTTGTAACATCAAATGAGCGAGGGTGTGACATTTTACAATTATGTTAGAACTAAACTCACTATATAAAAGAATGGTATGCAGGGTATGTATCAGGTGTCCTCAGCATATTGTGAAGACTGAACTCACTACATCATAGAATGGTATCGGTACCCTCAGAATGCTATGAGGACTCCATTATATTACAGAGTGGCACGCATTTAGTTACCGTCAACATCTTGTTCAGCTTTGCTTACTCAGGCACATGGGAATATTATTGGAGCACCCAGTGTGGACTGTACTCATTACATTATTGAATGGTATGCAATACAAGTATTGTAACCATTTCTCAACCTCAATTGCCTTCAACATTTTATTCTTGACTTAGTTAGGCACAAGGCAAAAATGGAAGGGCACTTAGTGATGGGCGATCTTACTTCATTGTCAAATGGTATGTAATCTAAGACTGCTAACCCCTACTAACCATCAATCTAAATCAACCTTTATTATGGTTCTTTGCAAAATTCAACAGGGCATTGGAGTGGGCTACCTAAGTAGAATCAAACTTGCTGCTCTATTAAATGGTATATGAAATAGGCTCGTTAACCATTGCTCTGCCTCGGGTACCTTAGTCGTTTACTAAGTTTGGTTTAGTTGGGAACAAAGCCACAATTATAAAATGCCAAGCGAGTAAAAATTTGCTACATGACTGTAGAGTACTTCAGAGGAACTTTCTGAGCGTTGATGAATAATCCGATCGTCTTTCTTGGTTAGGTTCTTTCTCTTCTTTATACGCTATGTTCCATTCAACACGTTGGCGACCATGGCTCCCCACAGCGTCCTTTCCCGACGCCTTCTGATATTCTTTCTGCCATCCATCTGCTCAAACCCTTCAAGTAGGTTACACTGTTGCCTAGATTTACCCGTGAGCGAGAAATTCACCAAGACTCCTTTCGTCATTAAGTGTGCAAAAGATTTCAACAGATTCCTTGTAGTTCTTACTCTCCTCAGAACTTCAGATAATGATTATATTTCATCCAGTTTAAGAAGGGATCAGAGATATGAGTCAGTAAACAGCCATTACCATAATTCAAGGGGTAATTAGCTAAAACAAAGATCTTTGATGTATAATAGAGGCAGCAACTAAAAATTGCATTGGCATTCTGGTTGATTTCTCTCTAGATTTCAAAATGATTTAAACAATTTGATCTACACTAATCTACACGAATTAGTGCCCTCATTTCAGTTGTTATAGTCACAACGTTTCGGCTGCACTATCCTCAGGCCTTCTTCAAGTGTCCGTCGTAGTTGATGACCTGACGGGGATTTCGGATCGAACCCTTTAACATTCAATTCACGGGGGTAGATTGTTCTCGTTAAGCTGTCCATGCTAGACGATACATCGTATCAGTCAATTGTCCCTGTCGATGTGGCTTTTTTGATGTTTTGATTGAACCCGTGTATATAGTTGTTTTTTTTTATTTGTTTTTTTTTTTGTTTTTGCACTACCCGACTCAGGGATTGAACTTACGACTATTAGTCTTCCCATGTTTCCCTTTCTGTCTCTTTTTGTTTTTATTCATTTTCGAATCACCGTAACCCCACATATGGGCTGCCTGACCAACCAGCCAAATGGGCTACAGATTCTTCTCTTTCTGAGTGACTATGTGTCTGTGGGAGGGTATGTTTGGGCGTTCCTGAGCATAATTTTTGGGCTACAACCCTGAAAGATTTAATGAATACATCACTCCATGGATACCATCAGAAAACATTTTTTTCAATTGATTCTGGCGTCTCTATGGTCATACTGAAGTAACAACGTCCATATCTTTTGCTGATATATTTTTAGATAATTTTAGATAAAAGATCTATTTTTTAAGGATCATTTTAGATGAAAGATCTATTTTTCTAATATAATCCTTTTAGATAATTAGTTCTGGTACACATACAGGCTACGGTGATTCATTTATGCGAGGTACAAATATATTTTACTTCGTTCTTATTTATTTTATAGAACTAACCACATGATTAGGTAATCGAACTGTACCATTTTCTGTGGAACGCTCTTCAAATATAGTTATAGAAGAGTGACTTACTGATAACCAATGTCAAGTGAAAACTATTTGCCCTCAAGGTACTAATTCAAGCCGAGTAGTTTTTTTCCCCCACAGAATAAAGAACCCACTCCTAAAGAAGAAAATAGGAAAAAAAACACCTCCCAACCAAATTGATTTACAACTTTACAAAACTAATATCGTCATTTTCTACCTAACTCCCGAACTCAGCATTACTGCCTTCTCTTCCCAACCAAGTGGTCTTCATTAGTGATGTCCTGGAATAAGCAGATTAGCCGGTAATGAAGAATCTATCAAATCACTGAAGGGGGTGGGGGCAATAAGATCATTGTGTTGCCCGCATTTCAACCCAATCTGTCAAAGATCTTGGCTCTGTGGCTCGAAGAATTACCCCAGCTGTGATTCGACACACCATCATCTTTTGCAAGGGCCATTTGCAGACTTCTCCGCAACATCTTAACTTAGTTTGGCCCGAAATCTTATTATGAGGTTCCAATACGACAATATCTGTGGATTGGTTCATCTAATGTGACCATCAATCTTCCCTCTTTTTCCCTCGAAATGAAACGATTCGATGATCTCTGAGAATAATTTGGAAATTCTACTGCCATATAAATGCCTTCCCACACACGCACACACACACACACACACACACATGTATATATATATATATATATACACACATACACACACACACACATATATATATATATATATATATATATATATATATATATATATATACACACACACATATATATATATATATATATATATATATATATATATATGTGTGTGTGTGTGTATGTATGTGTGGTAGTCTGTGTTAACGTATCGATGCTCTTAACACTGAGCTAATCAGCTGCCGGTAATGCAAAGGCCGAAATAACTGTCTCAACTCCTGAATTCCATCTTGCTCATTCATGGTCTATATTTGCTCTTTGTTTCTTTCAACGAGATAATTATTTAATTAAGAATTAAGAAAATATGTATATGTTCGGAAAGTAGGTTCCACTTTAGCATTGTAATGAATAGATTCCCCCTCAAAAAATCCTTCAACTATATTTTTCTTGAAAGCCTTCTTCCCTGGGTCCATTGAGTTGGCATGCAAAATTTGGTTGGACTTCATCCATGTTTTGGTACTCTTTATAGCATGATAGACAAACACACCAAGCATCTCTCACTTACATATTTGATATATATGAATATGGATACACACACACACACGCACACACACACACACACACACACACACATATATATATATATATATGAGGAGAGAGAGAGAGGGAGGGAAATGTGTGTGTCCATCACAGGGAACAGAATCAGCAAACTTTCAAATTCCAGCCGAGGCTGCCAGCAATCCTTTTGAACTGATGTATTTTCTAAAGGCATGAATCAACTTTCCCCTGTGTCCTGTCCGATCACCAACCAGGGCTACCAGAGGACAAGGTTGAGTGGGATATATTCATTCATCATCATCATCATCATCATAAACCAACATTGGACAAAAGTTTTTTTCCCGACCCTTTAATACCAACCGTGACTGCACTAATTTCGACCCTGTTCTACTGACATGCCTTTCTATCTCATTTCTCTATCGTGTCTAGTCTTCTATCGCACTTGCAGTCCCTTGGGCACCAATCAGCTATCTTTTTGGACATCCGTGATTTACACTTGCTAAGTATCCAGCCCATCTCCATTTTTGTCACCCATAATATATTATACTCTTTATTGATGTTGATCATTTCAGATTCATTCCCATTGTTGCACTTTCCATTGCTCTCTATGTGGTTGTGAGATTGTTTTCAAGTATTTTTTTCAGTTTCCGTGCTTCACATCTGCACTTCGATGAAAAGTGGAAGAAATGCTAAGAGAAATATGGGAGTGTCTAAGGAGAGTACTTTGAATAGGACTAAGGTGTTATTGTCCAAGGGAAGTTATTTTTTGTAAAAAGCAAATGGCTGGATAATTCTCGGACAGACCTCATGATGAGGTGTTACCGTGGAAACTAAGTGTTCAGATAGGTTATTTTTGTTGAAAAATTCCTTGAATATTTTGGTTGCAATTGGAGTATACATACGTGAACGCACACACACACACACACATACACACACACATACACACACACACACTCACACACACACACACACACACACACACATATATATATATATATATATATATATATATATATATATATATATACACCCAGGCACACTAGCAGATGTACAAATAGTAGAAAGCCTGGGGTAAATCGAACCACAGGCTTTTATTTGAAGCCAAAGCGGTTTCCAGTCATTTCTGGTCACATGGCAAAGTCATATGACTGGTGCGTACTTGTTTTAGACTAGTGAGGTGACTGCTTAAAAATTGTATAGTATATATAGTTACTAACACACATACGTACCAACACAGAGAAACAAGCCGTCCTGATTTTCTGCTTGCTACGTGTTTCTCAGCGTAGGCAGCGTGAACAAAATCGGCACAAAATAAATCCATTATACAAGCATGTCAATATAAGTTTTTACTTATAAATATAATATTGATTTGTTATTTTCATGCATGGAATAAATCGATAGTAACTCAATTAATAAAACTAGGGCAGAACCCGTTCCAAATTTGCACGTTTGGTACTGGCTGAACTTCATGGAATATTAAGTATCCTGCCATAATTGTCATCTAAAATGATTTTTCATCCTTCGTACGAAATAACTTTAGTTACTTCTCTTCAATATTGCCAATATAAATACAACAAATCTAAATTCGTTATATATCTAATTTTAGATAAAAGATCTATAGTCCGTAATCTAACTTTTCTTTACGTCAGACTTCTCGAGAACCGCTGATCCAAACAACTTCAAACTCGAAGCTACAATGCCTGGTGCTCTGACTAATACATGGCGAATATCAACTTCATACAAAGGCCAGTTGTTGAGTTATCCTGATGCACATACCCAGACCCCCACAAACACAAACGTGTGCATGCCAAGATATGAAGATTTCTTTAATCATCCTTCGATACAACCTGAAATACCAAAAAGATTTGAACAAATTTAGAATCGGTGTTATTGAAAACCAGGCTTAAAATTAGGTCAATCTGTCTGTCTGTCTGTCTGACTGTCCGTCTATATGAAATAGTATGTAAGAAATGTTGTCTTGAAAAAATTGCTGGTATTTTTTTCGTCTGGAAAGTTCCCGA
Organism: Thysanoteuthis rhombus; assembly: GCA_963457665.1. NCBI lineage: Eukaryota > Metazoa > Mollusca > Cephalopoda > Oegopsida > Thysanoteuthidae > Thysanoteuthis > Thysanoteuthis major. The sequence goes on along the minus strand of OY735204.1, from coordinate 5,287,315 downwards.
TAGTGTTATCGTATAGCTTTTACCTTCCCACCGACTTCTGTAACTGATTAAGTGCATTACACTGGTGACAGGCCAAGAGAGCTTTTGGTCGCTGGTTGTGAAGTCCCATCATGTCCAGCGAAATTTATTGATGTCAACACTAATGCTGATTTGGTAAGAGAAATAAGGAAGATGCCAGATATCAAGGAAATAGGTCTTCAACATAATCTGCTGGAACACATTTGGAATGTATGTCAGTTACACACACACACACACAGATTGATAGATAGATAGATAGATATATAGATAGATAGATATGAACTGAGAGACATGAACAGGCTAAATAGATAGATAGATAGATAGATAGATAGATAGATAGACGGATAGATAGATGGATAGATACCTTGAATAGTGCGATTAATGCATTCCAAAATCATCCGTAGTGTTCAAGGTTTTATTGTGATTTAATGTATTTTTTAGCTCACACTGACGTAGTTGTTGAAAATACCCAATATGTCCCATATTTTGGTCAATATGATAAACAGTATAATCGAGCTTATATTTTTTTCATATTTATTAGCTATCTTAATAATAATTATGAAAAAATGATATTTATATTGAAATATGTATATATTCATATATGTATGAATTATAAATTGCCTTATATTACATATATATATATATATGTGTGTGTGTGTGTGTTTGTGTGTGTGTGTGTTTGTGTGTGTGTGTGTGTGTTTACTTTTGTATATATTGTGCTCTGTGATTAAAAAACGATAGAAATATTTACCTGTCCAGTAGCATTACGAGTCTTTTTTTTCGGACTTTCGTTTAATGATCACAGCCCAACAAAGGCCAAAAAGAGTAACTTATTCATTGATAACCCTTTTTTCCCAATTTTATGATTGATCAACCCCAACCTGATCTCCTGCCAAAAGACAATACTCACTTGACGCTTTTCATTGGACTACTAACCAGACCTGATTCTGCTACTTTTCATTGCAATTCCTAGGGATCAGTATGGAAGTGAAACTAGCCCAAATGATAACTAGCATTCCAAGGGAAATTATGAATCACCACCACCCATATATGCTGTGTCAGGGGTGAACAATGAAAAAGTCGAGAAAAATTGAAAAATAACTGAATTTCCAAAAGAAAACAAACTAGTGACCAATTTATCAGAAACTCAGATTGCATATTAAACCCCCAATAAAAACCTTTTTTAAAACCCTTATTTTAAAGGGAAATTTTCAACAAGCAAAACAAAGCATTTTTCCTTCTCATTGAGACCAGCGTATGTGCAAAATAGCAAGTTTCTACAATGAACTGTGAGGTATGGGTGAAGTCCGCGTATATATATATATATATATATATATATATATATATATATATATATATATATATATTGAGAAATGGGCAATGATCCTACTGAATAATTATAAATTCCGTTTTATCATACTGTAATTCTTTTTTGAAATTATCTTCTCTCATTATATGGAGAAATTCCTGCTGCAGCCCAATTTTCTTTAATTGTTCATTTAGTTTACGTTGTCTACGCTGCGTGATATATTGACTTTGTAATGATGGTAGATCATTTAAAATAAGAGTTTCAATATATTATAACGTAATAAATCAGTCTAACTATCTATTTATCTATCTATCAAGGTCAAGATAAAACTACTCCCAGATTACTATCAACCATCCTTGCAGAGATGACCCCTAGATCCAGTTCACACCCCTTAACAAAATGAATATCCCCATACCACTCACTATCATACTCACAACATTCTAAACAAATTCCCCAAAACTAAAACCAAAAAAAACCATAGACAATCATTCGCCTGATGAGGCCCGGAGAGGGCAGAAATATGAGCTAGTTTGTGTAGCGAATCCACATTTTACTTCATATGTATGTATATATATATACATATATATATACATATATATATGTAAATATATATATATATATATATATATATATATATATATATATATATATGTGTGTGTGTGTGTGTGTGTGTGTATATATATATATATATATACACACATATATATACATATATATATGTAAATATATATATATATATATATATATATATATATATATATATATAGAGAGAGAGAGAGAGAGAGAGAGAGAGACAGACAGACAGACAGACAGACAGACAGACAGACAGAGACAGACAGAGACAGAGAGAAAGAGAAAAGTTTTAGAATGCATGAACATGTCAAGCTTAGCATACCGGTCTGTTGTTGTTAGCGGTGATTAATAATTGCCAGCGCTTCATTTGAGTTATTTGAAGTCCATTACATGTTAAAGAAGAGTTGGATCAGGGCAAGAATATATTTCAGTAAATGCGTTGCAAGGCATTGAAGGGATCAAGATCAAATCGAATTGGCAATGAATTTCGGATCAAGCATTTTCTTTGGAATGGTTTTTTTCGCCTCAAAGACTCTGCAGCCTCATTTTGCCAAATCCTGGTTCCAGCAAGACAAGTGAAGAATTCACGATGAGATTTTCCATATATTTTTGGAAAATTTCGTCCGTAAGTGGTCACTGTGGGAAATGATTGAGCAAGAATGATCCAATTCAGGATATATGGCGAGGAAATTGCTTTGGCTTTTGTTTGTCAAGATGATAGGAGATTGGAGTTTGGAGATCCCCTCAGGAACTGCTGGGTAAGAGTCTGGATACAGGGGAGAAGGGAAATGAACAGAGAGATGTCAGTTACGGTATTATTTGAAGGGAAGGTTGTTGATCTAATAAATGATTCCACGAGAAAGGAGAGGGAAGGAAAGGAGAAATAAAGCTTTGGTCCGGGAAGGGGTTGGGGGACAAAAAGATTAAGGTATATGAAAGGGAGGGGTTATTTAGAGAAAAAAAGGGGGGAAAAAAGGAAAGGTCTGGTTAGTCATTCAATAGAAACCGTCACGCATTCCGTGTTGGGGTTGATCGAATTGAAAAATTGGATAAAGGGTGATCAACTTATGTACATCTTAGAAAAAAAAATCAAAGAAGCATGAACACCACCTAGTACACACTGCTGGATTAATTAAGTATGAATTTACATTGTAAATTGACCCCCCCACACACACACACACCTCTGAAAACTTATACAGGGATGATTGAAAAGAAAATGTTTTTTCCAGACGATAATAAGGAGTGTGCGTTGATATTTTCAGCCTTCTAGCTAAATTGGTGCAGATTGTACGCGAGGCAGGGGCGGGCCCATGGTTGGTGTCAGGCAGGGTGGTTAATCATGGCCCTGACCCCCGTCCTTCCAGAACTCTTGTACTGATACTATTCATTATTCATCACGATCCTCTTACATTATTGAATGTGATGGCATGAGCCTAAAAAATCCATCTAGAATTTCTTGAAGCATTGTGGAGAGATTCATGGGCGTATACCCCCCCCCCATCCCAAAAGAAAGGTAAATATCTCTCAATCGAAATAATATTTCTGGATTTGCTCCCAACAAACTCTTCTTTAACCCACTGCCAACCCTTCCATAAAATTCTAATTGAAATTCATAGAGAACTTCCGGAAATATTGCGAGGTCCGATAGAGGTTTTGTTTGAACAAAGAATAATCAAAAAACCATGTGGAATATTTTTTAGGCATTCATCTTGGTGTCATTCTCTCTGATGGTGTCACCTGGGGGGGTTGATCCCCCACCCCCGATTGGTCCCGCCACCGACGCATGATACATACATAGCCAGCTAGCCAGCCAGATCAACCTAGAAACTGAAGCAACTTAAGTGGAGGGTTTTTTGTGACTGTTTTGCTTGACGGTTTCTAAGAGAGATTGGGAATAATAGAGAGGGGGAAGGAGAAAAGAGAGAATATAGGTAGGGAAGAGAATAAGAAAGAAGAAGTAAAGAGAGAAGGAAAGGGGAAAGAAAGAAAGGAGAATTAATGGATGGTGAAAGGGAAGAAGAAAGGAGAGAAGGAGGAAGGAGGGAAGGTGAAAGGTGGGAGGGTGAAAGAAACGAAGTGGAAAAGGGAAAGTGAAATGAAGGGAGGAGAAAAAGATGAGAAAGAAAAAGAGAAAAGAAGGAAAGGAAAAAAGATAAGGGAGGAAGAAAAAAGTTAAATGAAAAAATTAGGAAAAGAAGGAGGAAAGAAACGAAGGCGGAAGAAGGGAAGGAAAAAAGAAAAAATATGGAATCTTCTAAACGAGCTGTGTTGCTTTGTAACTCTATATCGGTCACGCTTTGGTTTTGTTCATATCTATGAGCGTAGACTATTCAAACCTTTCATATTTTCAATATTTCTTTTTGTATATTTTGCCTTTGTGAGCCCAAAATATGTCCGAATACAATTGTATAAAAAGATAAAATTTGCGTGCTTGAAACAAGTTTAGGACTGTTTTTAAAGTCTCTGTCCATGAATTGAAGAATCAATAAAGTGGGTCGTCGGTTTTCTTGTGATACTAAGTAATAAACTGATAAACTTCAGGAACAGAGACTTTGGAAAAAGTCCCAAAACCTGCTATAAGTACGCGTATCTTCTTTTTTTATATATAACATACGTCTCAGCGTAACATGTACCTTGATGTGAAAGGGGTTGGTTTTCTATCGGTATTTCGTGATGGACTGATCCCCCATTCATAAGACAACTATATCCATTGCTTCAAGTGCGCGTTGATATTGAGCAGTTTCACTTTTCCTATTTTGTATATAAAACCCTAAATTGTGTCTGAGTAAAATAATATTGCAAGTAAAAATTTTTGTTGCAGGTTTTTGATGTTTTAAAGTCTCTGTGTGCGGGTCAGTTTTCTATTTTTTCAGTAATAACGGATTCCCCGAATGTATAAATATATTATCAGTATTGAAATACCGTCGTGTAATGAGTAAGTTCCTAATATATTTATAAACTAGAATAAATCTGTCAGAAATTACGGGGTTATTTCTATGTGGATCTTGACCAATGAGCTTAAAGCTATTAATTTTATTAGTTAATTTATCTTTAATAATTTGAATAGTCTAATGGAAGATTTTTAAAAACGCATCTCAAGCTATTTCAATGTGTCATAATCAGAAATGAAGTCTTAAGAGCTTCTATGACGTAATTATGACGTTTTATAATTTCTTAACAGGAAGGTAAATCAACCAATGAGATCACTGCATTCGAGTACAAACGAACAAATGAATTAACAGAAAAAATTGCTTATAAACATATCAAATGGTTAGATTGTAGAAATGTTTTAGGAATTCATAGAAAAAGTGGCAAACCAGTCGTAGATATTTCTGATCCAGAATTTTTAAAGGAATAGTTGGATACGCGTTTTTAGTGATTCCTTTTTGTCATCAAGAGGATAGAGAAACAGGTCTGCTTAGTCACTCAGTGGAGGAGAGTATCATGTCACACGTCTTTTTGCTGTATGCCGTGCTGGGGGTGATCAATTTAAAAATTTGGTTACAACAAATAAGTTGCCTCTCTAGCCATATGTGAGATCACTAAAAAGTCTGAATTCTCAAAGAAAAACAAGCGCAGACGCAGTTAGGCACGAACTAGGGATTGATCTATCATGAATTTAGATGGCAAATTGACCTCCCATTAAAAACCTATGCGGAATTTTTCACGAAGTAAAAAAAAAACAACCTTTATCCTAAACATATTGAAAAGTGAATGCTTGAATTTTCTGCCCTCTAGCTCCATTACTGCGGTCAGTACGCGTGATACATTCATTCATATATACATAGCCAGCCAGCCAGCCAGCTCAACCAGCTTGAAAACTGAAGAAACCTATGTTGACAGTTTTGGTTGACGGTTTCTAATATTAACGTGAAAATATTAGGGCGTTTTGAATTCAGACGAGATCAGGTAATCTTGCCAGTATCAAATGAGACATCACGGGAATATGGCTTCAAATTACTTTCAAAGAACTGACATGGTCTCCAGTCATCGACGGCGGATGTGTATTACAACAATTATTTTAAGATCTGCTGTTTACTGGATAGACGAAACCCGAGGAAAGGATGCAAATATCAACTAATACCAGAAGATTTATCTGTAATAACTCTACAAGTATTAAAGAAATGGAATACAAGTCCCCACGGGAATATTAGACGCCTATAAAATAATCACTTATATTGAATTTATAAGAGAGTAACTCAGAGTCATACGACGTAATTATATCATGATTGTATGCACAGAATATATCGAATATTAGCAAAGTAAAGATGCTGGTAAATGATTCTCAGAACAAGAAAAAAATATTTAAAAAAAGAAAAAAAAAAGACTCCGACTCAATTTCAGGACCTTCTCCAGGACACGTCTTGCTATTCGGGCGGCCTCATTAGAGCTAACCAACTCCATCCAAATATTGAAAATATTGAGTGTATTATACGAATTTTGTGCGTTTGATATTACCGAAAAAAATATCCTACCTAGGGCAGTGAATCCTTCGATCCATCTAAAAGACTCCCCCTTGGCACATCTCACATTTATTCCTTCCTTGAGTTTGTGATCAGAACATTCTTACATCTGCAAAATCGTCAGCACTTAACCAGAATTGCTAGATTTGGTAACAAGGGGAGCTAATCAAAAGTCTTCTTCCGACACATACCCAACACAGACTCTAGAACAGAGTCAAGTTTGTAAATCTTGATCAATTGGTTACTTATCACTTTTTGTATTGAATTTAGAACGTTTCTTATCGTGGCAGAACGAAAACTTAATATTTATCACTACAATTAGCCAATTTCCATCGCTATTTTCGGCAGTTTTAGCCAATTTCAAACAATTTTTGAGATGTTTTAGATAAATTTAGCCATCCTTAGCTATCGATTAATTAATAATCATCAGTGTTTTTGGTACATTTTGGTGTTGTTTGACGCTTTTTCTTCGATATTGATGTTGTGCAAAAAATGAGTTGGCAACATAATTGTTGAGAGTCGGCTCGATTTCATAATTCGACGCTATTCCAATGCCCGTGTTTTGTAAGTCTTGGAGATAAGGTTCGAGTTATCTCCCATCGTAACTGAATCTGGCAACGCTGCGCACAGCTGGAATAAATATTCACTTTCGATTAGTGGTTGGCTTGACGTGTTCACCAATAATTCAAGTGAATATGTTTTACATATGTTCAAATCAGGTTTTCTTGTAGATCTTGCCGGTACGTCCCTGTCAAGGAGCCAACATGCCTTCATCGGAGACTGGATCAACTTTCTCTGGGGGTAGATTGGGTTTCATCGGGACACGTCAGTAGAATGCAAGAGATACAGATTACTTGGAACCCTGGGATGGGGGAAGCGGTGATCGTACAGAAATGAGGCTGGGAGAAAGAGAAGAAGATTTGGGGAGCAGCAAGGAGATAAGAGACGAGGGGGAGTTGGGGATTTGTAAGTTGGAAAGTAAAAAAGTATCTAGAAAAGAAGAAGGAAAAGAAAGATAATGATGGAAGGGAAAGAATGAAATAGCAATTCTGGGGAGAGAGAATTTGTTTAATAAAGAAGAAAAATTGGGAAAAAACGTGGAGTGAAAAAGAGATAAAGAGAAAAAAAGGAAAGAAAGAAGGGAATCAAAAGTGAATGAAGTAAAAGAGTAAAGGGAATCCCTAAAGAAAGAATGAAAAATGAAGAATGAAAAAAAGATGTACTTTAGGGGCACATAATTTAAGAAGAAAAAAAGGAAGAAAGAGAGAGATAGAGAGAAAGGGAGGGGAGGAAGAAAAAAGAAACAAACAAAAAACAAAGGGAGGAAGAGAAGAAAAAAGGAAGGGAGAAAGAAGGAGAGAAATGAAACGATGAGAGAAAAAGAAATAAAAAAGAGGAAAGGGAGAAAAAGAAGGAAGAAGAGAGAAAGAGGAAAGAAATAAAGAGAGAAAAGAGAGAAAGAAAGGAGAAAAAGATAAAGAGAAAGAAAGGGGAAAAAAGAAAAAAAAGGAGAAAGAAAATAAAGAGAGAAAGTAGACAAAAGGAGAAAGAATGAAAAAAGAAAGAGAGGGTGAAGGTTAAAAGAGAATTATTGAATAACAAAGGGAAAAATAATTTTTAAAAAGATACTTGAAGAAAGAGTGAAAAGAAAACATTAAAAGAAAGGTTAGTGAAAGAAAGGGAAATGAATAAAAGAAATCTGAAATGATTGAAAAAGAAGGAAAGTAAATTTGAAATGGATAGAGTAAGAAAGTTAAAAGTGGAAGGAATTATTTCAACTTTTCAAATCCATCTTATCAAATAAAAAGTAAAAAGAAAGGGTAAGTGAAAAGAGAGAGGGTGTAAAGAAAACATATCAAGGAAAAAAAGAAGAGGAACGGTCTGGTTAGCCACTTAATAGAAACCGTCGAATAGCAAACGTCTTTTGGTTGCATGCCGTGTTGGGAGTGAACTATTAAGAATTGGAGGAAGGGGTTATCAATGAATGAGATACTTCTTTTGTAGGGCAGTGATCACTAGAAAGATCTGGTTGGATAGCTATGCATGTGTATATCACGCTTACAGACCAAACCAAAGGGGCTAGAAGGCTGAAAATTTAAACATTCACTCCTTTTTATACCTACAAAACACGTTGGTTGTTTTTTAGAATCTTCTCACAGAATAGTTTTTTTTTACGAATGGAGGCTTCAATTTTCTATGAAGATTAATGCTCAATTGGTCCCTAGATTGTGTCTGGTAGGATTTATGTTTTTTTACAATTTGGACTGATCATTGTCCCAGAAAAGGCCAGAAAAGTAACATACCATTCATGGCACCCTTTTCTATTTCTCTAATTGATCCTCCCCAACGCGGCATGCTGTTAGAATAAATTGGTCGTATAAGGGTATCTATTGAGTGATTAACCAGTTCAGTATCTGTGTCGTCACCCAAAACGATGTTGATCCTACAGCCGCCAAGGTAATTAATTAACAAAAAGATCTGAAAAGGAATAGAAGGAAAACAAGTACGAAAAAAAAATCTATTTTACTGAGTACAAATTGATTTTTACAGGTCAGCCTTCAAATATATAATTCCAGTATTTTTTGGCGCGATTTCATCCTTTTTTTTCTCTGTTGACGAACAATTGCAACAATAGTATTGACTGCAAATACATCCCAGCTTCGTTGTGGGGACGAAGATAAATGCCTTCATAGATACACACACTGTTTCCTTAGAAAATAGTTATGCGTACACAAACATTAACTATTTAAGCCCGACTGATTAGCTGGCAAAATTCTTGGGTGAACCATTTTGGGTGGTCCAAATTGGATTTTGTCAAGACATACAATTCTGGCAGCCGTTTGATGCCAAAAGAATTAAACGACTGGCTATATTTAAAACTCAGAATGACACCTGGGTTAAGTGATGTTTCAGACGGAACAATTCTGATAAAGGTAATTATTGGCCTTGCAAGGATGGCCAGTGGTTAAAATATGAATGACCGTTGGTGAGTAACGTGACAAGGGTGTTGTTGTTATTGATGGGTTAGGGACTCTTTAGCTTGAAACGGAATTTTTTCTTTGTTTTTTGAAGAGTTGGTAATGAAAGCTGATGGAGGTCTCGGCCTGCGAGATTTTTTGCATTTAAAGGTATTTTGTAGATGTATGTAATTTAATCAGAAACTGTCAACCAAAGCTGTCAACATAGCTTCTTCGGTTTTCTAGCTGGTCTGTCTGACTGGCTATATATATATATATATATATATATATATATATATATATATATATATATGTATCACGCGTACATGCCGGACCAATAGAGCTAGAGGGCTGAAAAATCCATCATTTACATCTAACAACTCTTTTTAGATTGTTCCCCTAAATAGGTTGGGGGGGCATTTGCATGTTAGCTTAAACTAAAGTGATCCCTCAGTTTGTATCTAAGAGCGTTGTTTTTTCTAATTATTACTTTTTTGTAATCACTGCCTAGCAAGAGGCCAAAGAAGTAAGTAATCCATTGGTTTTCAATTGTATTTGTTTGATCACCCCCAAACAGGGTATGCTGCCTCCTGAATCTAGATGTTTTATTGAACTCTATTTTAGATCTTTCCAGTGAAAATAGAGTCTAGATTCCCCTGCATCTAGATGTTTCTAGATGTTTGTAGATGTTTCTAGATGTTTTTACTGTATTTTAGATGTTCACCAGTGGAAATATAATCTAGATCCTGGAAAAAGCAAGATTTTTCCAGATGTTGCTTTTATTTTAGATGTCTTCCAGTGGAAAACTTCAGTGATGTCATAAGTAGAATTTATTCTGACCATATTTATACATCTGGTTTGTATTTTATGAGTTGTTTCCCTTGCATTCAATAATCTGTTTGCTTTTTCCGAGAAGTCCCTCATGATGAAAGTTCCCAGATGCTATTGATTTCGATGCTCAGTCGACTGATTGATTTGACTGACGAAATAAATAGATAGATGCAAATGATTTCACTACAGGTCATGGAAAGTCAGACACTGACATAGATGTTACTATTCTGATAACTTGCTCGATACCTATGCACACCGTGCAACGTAATTTTTGTTCCTGGTTATTATTTCCTTTAAACCTCGCTTTTGTGGCCAGGATAATAAAATTACATGTACTTGTTTTTCTTGCTTTAAGTGATAAAAGAAGAACAAATTCACCCTCTGCTCACTTTGTCTATTATCACAGTCCTGTTCGAAAAAGCAAAGTTTCAAGGAAATAATAGACATTTTCTATACTTTTTAGACATAATCAATCAGAAAATAACTCTTATTACCCAGAGACAAGGCTGGCTTTTGCTAAGTTGAGCTGCGTTATACGAGAAGATAAGGAGAGAAAAGCACACAAAGGCAGGTGTATTTCAAGACTTGCCAGGTAAATATGGAAAGTAATTCGAAAACGTCAGGTGTGGAATTGTCTTGGAAATATCTTTTTTTATCTAGATTGAAGAAAAGAACATCTCATTAGGTCCATGGATTCTTTTTCTCTTCAATTATTAATTTGATTATCTAATTTCGAAAAAGCTATCATAGCCTGCTGTTTATTTCATTTTGAAATCTTTCTTGGTTTCAAGCATGGTGCTTTTTTTTAATTAGCTGCTTCCATAGAAAGTTTTGTCAGACTCCTGTCTGACTCTTTATACCATAAGAAGTATTTGAAGATAAGGGTAATGGAAGGCACAGGGCCACGGAAAATGGGGTTCTCCTAACATATGGTTATTATACGCTGTAAATATATAATCGTGTATTTGTTCGCGTTTTTACCACGTAAGTATGTGTGTGTGTATGAGTATTTTTGTTCCATTCGCAGCCGCCAAGGAACCAGGTCAAAATGTTTGTACTCTTAATCATTTTATCAAAGTTCTCTCTTTAGATGTGGTCAGACATTCCAGATTTTCCCATCCCACATTTGATTATGTTTTGTGGTTATGTTTTGTCTTTGCTTTTTTTTTCTTTTTCATGTTCCTCAAGTCTGACTTAGAGAGGCGTGCTAGTTTCTCCTTTTTAATTTTCCCAATATCTACCAGAGATATTTCAAAGGGCTATCACAATCCTTGCTGGGAAGAAGTTCTGAATATAGACAGAGAACGCTGTTAGAAACTGAGAAGAATCAAAGAAGCTACATCCATCAATAAGTCCGAAAGATACAGGTTCAATTTGATGTGGGTTCCGTTACTCATCAGGAACAGGGAGATACCAAATAAGGAAAGGGAAGAAAAACACCCGAATGTTACATTATAATCGTTCCTACCATTTGACTGAGAAAATGTGTCTTTCACCATTGCATTTGAATAGTACACATGAAGAAGGCCGTTGAATGGATCGACCGAAATGTTGTATTAACAATACAAACAACAAAGAATTGTCCGAAAAACTCTTTGAATGTTAATTACCCTCCTTGAAACTATCGAGGGAGTCATCTTGGGCAAAAAGAGGTGAATATCTGAAAATGTTTAAAGGATCTCATTAGGCACCCTCTTCTATTCTGAAGAGGCGCCTTTAGCTACAGGAATCAGTGGAGAAAGGAAAACAAAGCTCAGCAAACCCAGGCTGTATATATATATGTATATATATATATATATATATATATATATATATATATATATATATATATATATATATATATATGTATATATTGTCACTTCAGTCACTTATTTCCCGATATCTGTCAATGCAATTCATGTAATTTTCTTTGTTGTTTTTTCCCTGTTTCACATATATTTTGTTAATTTTGTATTTTGTATACATAGCATCTTGTTGGGATAATCAGTTGTTTACCTTGTAACCGTTTCGGGGATTTTAAAACCAAAACAGTTATATTAACATGGCACCCCAAGAGTGTTGATCAAACACCACCTCGTTATATAGTTTTTGCCGTATATGAAGTTTCTCGTTTTATGCAAGGTTTTGTGTTTTGCATATTGATATCATTTTACTCTAAATAATTATTTTTGAAACAATGTTCACTTACGTAGGTCATCCTAAAAAGTTTTTAACGGTGTGAGATCAGTAAGTATATCAATAGACGTCATGTCTATTGATATACTTATATACACATATGTATATACGCATAATCAATGATTATGCCATCCACAGACAGCTATTTCGTTCTATTACAACTCTTTAGTGTGGCTATAGACTATCCAGTATCCCTTCCAGTACCGCTAAGTAGGGTCAAAACCTTTGCATCAGACCCAGAGGTAGATGCTCTACCTGTGCCCAACGAGTTGGAAGAGTATTGCATAGAAGCTTATAATAGACGAGTGCCCTACCTTGGGGTGCTCAACTCTAAAGAAGAGAGTGTTAAATCATGGATGCATTATATTGCTTTGAAACTCTATTTCAAATTACCAACTCGTTGATAGAATAAACAATCAAAGAAACTGGAGTTTCAATGTTATATAATGCATTAATGATTTCAGTCAGTATATATATATATATATATATATATATATAGAGAGAGAGAGAGAGAGAGAGAGAGAGAGAAGTTGTTGACTGCTCAATTAATAAACTGCTTACACCAACAATAAGCCTCTTGAGATCATTTCTTTGCACAACTGAGGGAACGCTGATAATTACAGATATCATCTTACAAAATAATTTACAAATGTAGTGGGTTCGATCTACACGCGATTCTCAACATTTGTTGTCTTGAGTCAGATTGAGCTCAGATTAGTTAGTCAAAAAAGGTGTATTATCATGATGCATGGGGCAATAGCTTATGTTACAGATCATTACTACTGTAGTGAGTTCGATCTCCAATGGGTGACTCATAATTTCAGATTTGAGCCGTTCTAAACTTGGTGAATATGTTTCTGGACTGTTTTCCTCATTTTGGTTCATCTTTGAACACAGCGTTTCAGTTGTTGTACCATTCAGCCTCCTTCACGTAGGTATCATTAGCGGTGATGCTTTGGGAAATAACCGTCGGGCACGACAGCTGGAATGTTGTATTCAGAAGATGAACCAAGATATGGACAACAGACCGAAAACATTTATATACATATATCCCACATAAGAAAAAAATCAGACGAAAATTAGGAAATATTGTTATATATTCATCAATGTAGCTCAACCACAGAGCCTCATAATGTTTTTTAGTTTTACACGTGGTCGAACTACAGTAAAACACGTAATCGTATCATATCATTTATGCGTATGATGATATTATTTAACTGTGTGCGAGAGAGCGATCCGGTAGCCACAGTGGTCAGGGCCAGATTCTGCTCAATCCCGGCTGCCCTTTTAGGTGGTCTGATGTAGTCAGAAAAATGAATTCCTGGTCGGACAGAAGAATAATTGTTTATTGAACAGCCCAACCAGCACCACCTAAAACTTATCTAAACCAAAAGGTTTCTGTAGACATAATCAGGAGTGACTCTTTGAATTTTCATCACTCTATCTCTATTGATGTGACCCCTACGCACGATGTATACATACATAGATAGTAGGCCAGCCAAACCAATATAAACATTTTATGAAACCTATTTTCACAGTTTTGATTTACAGTTTATAAAAATTCTTACTGAATGATTTCAAGTTTAAACTTTTATATTAAACATGAATTACAAGTCTGAGCGAAGCGTTTTCTAGCAAAAATTTAAATCGTCAACTTCGATAGTTGCTGCTGATATCAAGCTAAAAGTGTACAGTTTTCAATCATATTCGTGACATCATCGATCAAAGACGTTTTTCCTGGCTTATATGTCGCCAAGTCAACCACAAACCCGTACAATTGCTCGGAATAAAAACCTGATACAATATTCCAAAGGAGCGGACCCTGCCAGGATTCAAAGTGGAGTCTCCGTTGCGACCAACTTTCATGCCAGGTGACAAAGACTGAGGCTCAGTTGGTGTGCAGGCAGTAAAGATGCAACTCAACAGACAGACATTTCTATTTTTTTGCCAATGGAGCAAAATCATCAAAACATCTGAAGATAAATAAAAAGAATAAATCATTTGATTACGGATTTAATTCGCCTTTTTTCTCTTATGTTTGCAAGGGAAGCAATTCTTCATCAAAGACTGATTAAGTGGAGATTCTTTGAGGCGATGAATCACACACACAATATACATATATATAATGATGATAGTAACGAGATTATTTTACATTATACACACACACGCATATATATATATATATATATATATATATATATATATATATAATTTGACAAAGTGGGAGTGAAAGATTTGAGAAAAAGTGTGTTACATCTCGAAAAAATATTATCGGAAGCAGACTTTGCAATGTAGAAAGAACTGCAGTAAATACACTTTCTCCTGAGAATGTACAAAACTGAAAAAAATGACAAGTTGGTATCAGTTGTTGGTGATGAGGAAAGAAGGGAGTTTAGTACATTAACTAGACATGTGCAAAGGTGTTTCTGAAGACGCTGATAGATTCTGACGAAATGCACCGAGCATTATAAGCCTTTTCTTCATTATCATAATTTTTGTTGAGAAATAACGGACGTTTACTCAAAACTTTCAAATTCCACATTGTCAGATTACCAACCACAATTCTGCCGGATTTTATAAATATATGTTTTATAATTTATATCGCTATATTCCGGTCGATATTTTGATTGACGCTTAAGCTGATTGTTCGAGTTTGCCGATGGAAGGGGTTGATACTGTATGCGTGTACAATACTGGAAAGTATATACATTTGCAACTCTCAAGGACTATTTTTCGCTCTTTTAAAACATGTAAATAAATATCCTTTTATTGAAAATTAAACTTAGATTAAAAAAGGGAAAAAAATGCACACTCACAAAAGCCGTGTTCACGTTTTTGACAAAAATGTTATCGATTCAGTCATAATTGAGTGATCTGTCAATCTTTCTTTTATCAATAGCGTAAAGATTATTTCGATGAGATTGATTGATTCCAATAGACATTTTATATCTATGTAAAACATTTTTCATCAAGTTCTTTGATATATAAGGGGAATTGGGTTTAATTAATTAAGATCTGACATCTTTAAAAAAAAAAATCCCCGGACCATTATAAGTTTGTTGATTTATGAATGTGGAGAAGTAATTGTAGTCGTAATTTTGGAGCTGTCCAGTTATGATACTGTGCTATCTTTCCAGTCATTCTTTAAACTCAGATTCCATCCATTTTATGTGATATCCGGACTGACGATGTCCGTTGTAACGAGGGTTCATTCTGTGCTTATGTATTTCAGAATTTCAAAAGAACAATCCGACTGAAAAACATAGAATCATTTTACCCAACAGAGAACTGCAATATATATATATATATATATATATATATATATATATATATATATATATATATATATATATATATATTTATATATATATATATATATATACATATATATATATATATATATATACATATATATATATATACATATATATATATATATATATATATATATATATATATATATATATATATATATATATAAATTACCCCTCACCCCAATATAAATCCTTTATCTAATATGATCTTAAAAATAGACCCTTCATCTAAAATTATTTCAGAAAATAGATACTTTATCTAATATTAACTGAAAGTAATAGATCTTTTATCTAAAATTATCTTAAAAGATAGACTCCTCATCTGAAATTATCTAAAGAAATTGATCTTTTATCTAAGATTATCTAAAAAAAATACTAGCACATGACCTGAGCATTGTTGGTCCCAAAGTGACCCCAAAAGCATCTTTTGAAGAAAAGAATTTCTGAAAAATGTCTTTAGATGATGCGTAGTAGTGGACCCATGCACATTTTCAAGGATGTAGTCCCCAAAATATGATCAGGAGCTCTCCACCATACACTCATAAAAGCAAGCAAAATGAGAAGAATCTGTAGCTCTCTCTTGGCTGGTTGGACGAGTGGACCATCTATGAGGCTACTCTGATTCGATACATAGATTATTATTTATATGCATATATCAATGTATACATTCCGTGGTGAAATATCTATTTGCACTTAAAAGACGCGTAGATGTAGACCTTTTCAGCTAGGTTGGATGATATATTTTCTATTGGACGGGGGCCAAATGTGACATCGTAATGTTTACTGGACAAGAAGAAGAACCACCGTCCCCACATACAGGGGGAGGGGGGACAGACAGAAGAACAGATCGGCTATCTGTGAAACCAAGCACATGAATAAGAAAACAGGTCTGGTTAGTCATTCGATAGAAACTGTCACGCAACGAACGTCTCTTGACCGTATGCTGTGTCAGGGATGATCAATTAAAAAATTCGAAAAAAGGGGATGATCAATGACTAACTTACAGCTCTCACCTTTTGCTATGCAGTGATCAGTAAAAAAAAGGGGCTGAATTGAAAAAAATAAACGGGCAGACATGAACCAATTGATCAATTTAGCATGAGGTTTCGTTGCAAACTGAACCCGTTGTAAAAAGATATTTAGGGGAGAATTTGGGGGGAAAAACAACCCAAAAATATGTTTTCTTGTAGACATGATATGAAGGGATTGTTTAAATTTTCATCCATCTAGCACCATCTGTGCAGATTGTAAGCGTGATACGTACACACATTGTCAGCCAGACCAACCTGAAAACTGAAGAAAAAAACCAATGTTGACTGTTGGTGACAGTTTTGGTCGACGGTTTTCAATAGAAACTCACACCAAGTACACGAGGGTACTTACATGTATACCCAACCATTGAGTTAGATTAATTGGGTAGGGTTGAAGATTATTGTGGTGAGTTCAATCCGTACTGGGTGTTCTCGATTGATAGAAATGGATTTGGGACACTAGGTATGCGATAAGGCTGGATTTGCGGAATTAGGTACACAGCCAGGCTGGGTTCTGGGAACTGAATATACGGTGAGATTAGGTTCTAGGGACTTGGTATACGGCAATGCAGATTTTTAGGAACTAGGTATACGGCAAAGTGGGGTTCTGGGAACTAGGTATACGGTAATATATCCATTAGTAGACTTTGAACGCACAAAAAAACCTGGAAATTGGAAAAGTAAGTATAAGCCGTACCTCTGTGAAGTCTAACCCATTTTCGTCAGTGGCCTTTTGCCAGACTAGATGTAGAGGTGTCGACTGTGAGACAGAGCTGGATAGCTCATATCACTAGCCAATTCACAAGTGCGTTGAGTTCGGTTCTCACTTGGTACCCAATGCCTGACAGACTAAACACAAAAGAGAGACAGAGACACAGAGAGAGAGAGAGAGAGATATTTGTGGTTACCCATGTCTGTATCGATGCGCACATCTGGGATTGAGTCCTGTGGGTTTTTCCATCGGAAATATGTTGCTGCATTCACACTCATTCTGTTTCATGTCCACGAAAAAGTCGAATCCCATTCTTAGTAAAATCTTAGATACGATACCTCAAATCGTAAATACTAACTCACATTCATCTGTAAACTCAACCTTCACCCCACAGCATCAATCATTCATTATTCTTACCCTCACAAAAACGGACAGAGAGAGAGAGAGAGAGAGAGAGAGAGAGAGAGAGAGAGGGAGAGAGAGGGAGAGAGAGAGAGAGGAATCTTGGCACAATGTACCGCGTCTACAACAATAAAAACTCGTGGCCTTGTTGTAGCCATCGCCGTTGGCCGCCTTGTGTACAGACGGGTGGCCGTACCCAGAAAATGCAAATCCACTGTCAGTTTTCATTTACGGGTTAGGCCTCACGTATGATCTTCGGCGTGACCTATTGATCAATGCTAAACGTTGTAAGCAAGGGTTGGCATTATTCATTTTGGCCATTATTGCTCGCTCGAACAACGCTACAAAAGACCCTTCCATCGGGCGAAACGCGATAGGTTAAGTGAAATAGGAACCGCTTACCGAGTGATGATTGAACAAATAAACTGTAATCTAACACACGATAGAAACATGACGGCTACAGCGGCAAGCAGGTTGTTCGAAGCAGAGGTCCCCAATCGTTGGGTCGTGGCACCCCTATCCGTGTCGCAAAGCGTGAGCAAAACCGAGCCTCGAGTAAACGAAAAAAAAGCTCATTGGCTATTGTAACCTTTCCTGTTTTTAAATGACTACTATTCCAGTTGCTGGGTTAATGCTTTTTGGGGGGTACTATTTTTGAAGGTTACGGTTTGTATTCTTAGGGTTAGTGTAGGGTTGGGGTTAAGGTTATCGTCGCCTGCTTCTTTGACTTTGAATTAGCCTTCAACCCCCACCGCTCAACGGCTAGAGTGGCGGCGATTTTGAAACGGGAAAGGTCATGTTTGCCGATTCAATTCCTTGGATCTTAATTCTATTTCGTTTGATTAAGCCTCTTAGAAACAAAATCAAGAACAAGTTGAGTTATATTCCTGTCTTGATTAGCCCCCCCTCCCCTTGACGGCCTGTCTGTAAGATTATTATTCAATGGGTCAGTGGTGCTAAAAAGGTGAGGAACTTTGGTTGAAAGCATTAGTGACCGCTATTTCATTTACAGGGATATGGGGCGGGCAAAATGATATATTCTGGTGGCGCAAAAGGAGCAT
Organism: Thysanoteuthis rhombus; assembly: GCA_963457665.1. Lineage (NCBI taxonomy): Eukaryota > Metazoa > Mollusca > Cephalopoda > Oegopsida > Thysanoteuthidae > Thysanoteuthis > Thysanoteuthis major. The sequence goes on along the minus strand of OY735204.1, from coordinate 5,268,469 downwards.
ATTCCGGGACAGGGGTATGAAACAAATATATATCCAGATGTTGGTTGCCATTTGAGGAACTGAGGAGTGCTTAAGCTGTTACTCGTCTTGAGCTTTCGATTCTTAGACATCTTTCATTCCCAGTCTCTATAAGGTTCAAACTTTCAAACCTCACACCCAGGGTGAACAGGTCGGATCATGAAATGAGAATCTTACTCTCTACGATAGATAAAAGACGACCCCCTGGCTCTGGGTGCTTTGGGCGGCTCCCCTATTGCCAATATCTTAGGCCGGCCCTGGTGATGAGAAAGATATCTAATATACGTACCTGGCATGAAGGAATCACCTTAGCCCGTGCGGATACCAGAACTAATTACCTGAAAAATTATCTAAAAAATTATCTCCGGAAGATTAAAGCATTGTTGGTTCAAATGACAATAGAGACGACAAAAAGCACTGGAAAAAAAAACAAGGAAAATTTGCTTTAAATCAATAGATAGATAGATAGATAGATAGATACGGATACTGGAAGAGAGAAGAATCTGTAGCCTACTTCGCTGGCTGGCTGATCGGGCCATGTGTTGGGCTACGGTGATTCGAGTCTGTCAAAATTGTCCTCTTTTCAAAATCTAAAGATAGTTTGTCTGTCTCTCGCACTGCCATAACCCATTGGAGCGAAACCTCTCAGCTAATTCGATTCCATCGTTTCTTCTTGGTGTAAAAAAGAGATAGAAACTTCTGATGCAAAATCTAATTAAATGAATTATGAATAAGAAGACGTTCATTTAGCAATCTGAAGACGAACGTTTCGAAGTGACAAGTATTCATATCTTTTCCTTTGATCCACGTGGAGACGAGACCAGGGATATAGCTAGAGATTTGGGGGTCTGGGGGCCTTAGCTCCTTGAGGGGGCCCTCCAACATTTTGTGAGATTTGTAATTGTATAATATCAGTGGACAATGCCGTAATTGAAGTACTATTCATAAAGCTTTCGGGGGCCAACTCTGATTTGGCTCTCCCTCGCCTATTCCCTTGGGTGAGGCCTGAATTTATCTGTTGGTAGATCTGTAGAATCGGGCAAAGCGAAAACTTGTGAAAACTTAGTGAGTGATCTTTACCACTCGAATAAGACTAAGGCGGCTCTTTGGGGAGCACTCAGTCATGTGTCCCCTATGGAGTAGCGAGCACTTGAGAAAGGGACCAAGTGCACAGGCCGGTCCTAGCTTGGCATACTCTGTTAATCGGCGACGGAGCATAGGCTGAGACGGTCGCAGAACAGTTTTGTAGCTACACACAGCACCTGGAATTCTCAGACGGTCACGCATCTTGTTAATGACCCGGATTCATGTCGCTAAACTTCGAGGAACAATGTGTTCAACGCATTTGGCCTTAAAACTTGAAACTGACAAAGGTGTTCTTCAAGTCACGTTCGGTGATCTGTGGTTGGCTTTGCGTTGTAAGAGAAAAAGGAATCACATCTTAGAAAAAAGGGACTTCTCAATCATGGAGGGAAGGAATATATTCGGATGAGGATGTTTTGATATAGTACAGTGGGTATAAAACTTTACCGATACGGATGAATCGCGTCTGATACACTGGAGTTAAGCGACGTTGAGCCTGGTATATACAATGATGGGTGACCTTTTGGGAATTTCAAATGCCGTATGCAGGCATAAAGATTGTCTTCCGGTCGTCTCAGCCTATGCACTCCTGCCGGATAACAGAGCATCTTGCCAAGCAGGGACCCGACTGTACACCCTAGCCTTTCTCAAACACATACTGCTCCATTGAGGACACGTGCCAATGTGCTCTCCTAGACGCCTCTAGACTTGTATTGAATGACAGTGATCGATCAAAACTTCACTCTAAGAAATATATCTGGCAAACCAACAATAAAGAAGAAATGAATTAGACAAAAACATTTCAGTAGTCTAAACATACGTTTACGTCATCGAAATGATATTCGTACTCATCAACCCTTTTTAAATTTCTCTGTCAATTAAAAGAACCAGATCTCACAGAATCTAGTGACAAAACCACTGGATTTGCAACTGCTTGACGGAAGCGGGACATAAATAATATCCGCATTCGAAATACAGGTTTACGCGTTTGGAGAGATTCACGCAGCACGTCATAGTCGCAGCATTGAATTTGAGAAAAACTGTCTTAATAAACAAGGTAAGTGAAACTCTAGAAGCAGAATTTGAAAAGCAGAATTTGGAAAGCAGAATTTGGAAAGCAGAATTTTAAGAAGGAACGAAAAAAGAAGTTTACCTTATTCATTGAAAGGCGTGAGAATGCAAAATTTTTACATTTTACAATGGACAGTTTTGGCTGAGAAGAGTAAAGAAGACAGAAAAAGAAAATGAATTACAGTGAACGTAAAAAAATGGAACAAAAAGTGATAAATTCTAATCATAAGAATCTGTTTAGCGACACCAGATAATTCAATCTAGCGTCCATTGCTTCCCATTGTCTCTTTCTCGTTCTCTCTCTCTCTCTCTCATTCTTTGTTTTCTTTCTTTATTCGGTTCGTTGGTTGATGACATTGGAATAAAACGTTTCTCTCTCTGTTTTCCTATCTATCACTCCCTTTCCTCTCTATCCAACATTCAAATTTTGTAAACCTTTCAATTTTTTTGGTCTCAACCAGGTGTCTGAACTTGTCATTGTTGTTAGATAGAGAAAACAAGGTCAACCCAGTAAGAGATGACGTCATAGAAAGGAGAGAGAAGACAAACATTTAACAAAAAAACATTACCTTAAGCTGCAATTTGCAAAGAAAAAAGTACATAGCGACACCTACCGGCTAAATTTACTTACCATGTAGTCGGGATTCTCTACAGTTTTTATTGAATAAACTTTGTCTGGAACTTTTATTTGAACTTTGGAAATCAGAGTAAAACGAGATAAAATAAAAATTACACTCGATAACTTCGCTGGGAATTCAACGGCGGTCTGGATTGAGTATGATGATAATGATCTCTGTCATTTGATACGTTTTGAGCAATTCTGATTGAAACTACTGTACTAGACTGACATTTTTTTTTCATAGCGGCCATTAATGAATAAAAATGACAGTCGCAGTTTTGATCAAATCATGTGAATCCTGTTTTTATATGAAAGAGCATTAAAAATGCTAGTTTGCAAGCTTGAACACTTTCTTTGATATTTTGAACATTTCTGGTTGAGATTTCAATTAGTCTATATCGCAAATTTCGCAAATGCTAAAGATGACAGAATCTGAATAATATCTGCCTCGTCCAATAACGACATGAATGCAGAACGTGAGCTGAACGCTATTTTGTTTCTAACTTTCGTTTTTCAACATTATTTCTGATGAAGCTGCATTGGCGAGCAAAGCATGTAAATAAATTATCCTAAAAGTCATGGCACTTTAGTATTGTTGGATTCTATATCCTAATAATACGGATATATATGTTTATATATACGCTTTCAAAGAAGAATTTGAAGAAGATGAAGATTTCAAAGGAGAATTTGAAGAAGAAGGATGTGAAGAAAAAAAATTAGAAGAAGAAGAATTTAAAGAAGATTTTGAAGAAAATTTGAAGAAGAAGAAGAAGAAGAAGAAGAAGAAGAAGAAGAAGAAGAAGAAGAAGAAGAAGAAGAAGAAGAGAACAAAAGATGGAGGTTGGGTTGTGGAGAAGAGAAGATAAGAAAAGCCTCTACTTTTACTTTCCGGCAAGACACAATAACGTCTGTAAATATCTCTGACCTACATCTGAAGGCAGTGGAAAATCCGCAAGAGAGCCTGGTCTTTCATTGTTTCGCCTTCTTTACACTCAACCCCCGATCTCTAAATGCCTAAGGACAAGATAAAATTCCTAACAATAAAATCAAATGTTTCTCTAAGAAAGAAAACTAATCTTGGCCCAAACGTTGGTCTCTGTGTTAGATGAACTGTTAATAATTATGGCCAAATTGCGATGGACACGTTGGTCCTCGTACGATCCCCGAAGTTGAACAACATCGACCCTGGTCAGTACCTTGATGGGTGACTCTCTGGGGATGACAGGTACTGTAAAAAGTAAAGGGGTAAATCCTGATAGATAATCCGGAGGGAGGGGCCCTGTCAGTTGACTGATAGATGATATGATATATCTCATCGTCATCTGGAATCCCCTGGAGCCATGCTAGCCCCCAAACGTATTTATAATCCTCTTTCCTTCGGAATATATATATATATATATATATATATATATATATGATAGGGTGTTAGGAAAGTTATTACGTATTTTCGTGTTCTTGTTTTGAATAATGAAATCATTGTCATCATTGTCATCTTTTTTCATTCAATTTTTTTTTTTATTTTGCGTTTTTTTTCTTTTGGAAATCTCCCTCCTCCATGGTATTTAACTTTACTATACGCTGTAAATGACACACTGTCGGATAGAAGAGATGATGAACTCAATCCAGACATCGTTTAATATCATTTAATCCCGATCTTACCTTAGTTGGTTGGCTTAGAATATATAGCGATGAAATCCGTAATCATTTTCTGCATACCCTGATTACATTACGTGAAAGATATATAGAGGACATTGCTTATTTATCAATTTGGGACAGGTTCTTTGAGATTACAATAACCGACTGATATTAGGCGAAGAATATTCAGAGGGAACAACTAATTGTAATCACATGGAAATAACTGATTTTGATGAAAATAATCGTTGGATGCCGTTATCTGCAATGGTGTAGTACTGTACAAATGCGTTCCCTCACACCTGCAGGGAAAGGGGAACTGCTTTCCCTCACAATGCGAATACTGCTAAAATCAGTTATTTGTACAATAAATTCCTTAGTAAGAAAAATAGTCTGTATAAGTCCAAATACTTTTCCCATATGACCTCAAAACGTCTCTGAAATTGGTTGAATTTCAAAGTTTCTCTCGGATGGGAGGCTTTAATCCTTCATTCAATTCGAAAGCAGGTAGCTCTATGTTCCCTAGGTTCTTTCTTAGTGCACCGCTGGTATCTGCTACACCACTGGTATCGATGATTATGGTAAGCCGCTTTGGCAACTTATCTGCTATACAAAAACCATTTACTGACATACTTTTGAATGAATATCTCAAAATCCTTTATATTCCACAGCTAAATCGTTGCTTAAAAAAAGAAGAAAAAAGTCTTAAAAATGGAAATCTATACTATTTATAGGACCACCTGATAGTTTGAACGATTGCGGGGCATGAAGATACTGCAAGTAATCTCCCAGCCGATGAATGCTGCCAAAATGTTCAACATGAACGTAGTGGGGCCTGTCAATCAGCAATATAGCCCAAGGCCGACCTGCCATACTGAAACACTTACAAGTCTTCAATATATTTATCGGACATTTGCCCATTTCTGTCTTAAAAGCCTTACTGTGGAAGGTTATTTTATCAGCTGGGTTGATTGCTTTAAGCTGGAGGGAGCCTGGTCAGTCCTTCCCCATCATCTTATCAGATCTCAGGTGATCGTTTAGGTCCAAAGAATCACTACTTTGAGATTTACCGGAGAGAGGATTCGGCTGGAACATAGCCAAAGTGAGCCGAGCTGAAGCTGAAAAGTTTGTAAAGCACTTTTATGGACTCAAACATGTCTTGATTACTTGCTGCTTTAATGAAGTGTATCTTTGTTGTCTGTTTATCTTGAATCAAATGACCTAGATCAGTGGCTCTGAACGAAAGACGTATAAATTTGAAGTATAAATTAGAGGGTTGAATTTAGAATTCGGCTGTGAAGATCGAAAAGCAGCTCAAAACTCGTACAAAAGGGAGAAACCAACTAGACGTCAAAAAACAAACTAGCATTTCTGAGAGAAATTATGGATCAACACTTTCGATTTATGCTGTGATAGGGGTGATCAAATTGAAAAGTTGGAAAAGATATGATCAATGAAAAAAGTTGATGTTCTCGCCCTTTGTTTCGGTGTGATAACTAAAAAAGGGCTGAATTTCGGAAAAAAAACAAGTGGGCGTAAAATAGTGACCAATTTAGCATAAAATTACAATATGTAATGAATACCCCACTAAAAATCTATTTTGGGGGAAAATTGTCGAATAACAAAAAAACATTTTCCCTACTCATTGAGAGGAGTGTGTGCGGAAAATTTTCAATTTTCTTCTATACGGTCAGGGCTGGACGAATTCCGGTTAGATACATAGATAGTAAAATAGATCAAAGGTCAGAACACATGAATAACTTTAACACAGTAACAGTGATCAAACCAGTGTTTTGTGGGTGGCGGTGATTAAGAAATTGATTACTGAAGCTAACTGAACAAGAGCCTGATATCAAAATCATTCGCAGTAAATATCAGGCTCAAATATCTCTCGAGATTACCAAACTTGAGAATTTAAATTTTTGATATTTTTAGATGATATTGTAAATTTAAAGTGGTGTTATTATGGAATGT